>JARGCV010000732.1:65000-67500 GCA_034064705.1 Bothrops alternatus
GACTGTGGGCTCCTTCATGATATCTGAGCTTGGTGGTTTTCTTGCAGGCATTTCTGCACTGATGATGTTACCTAGTTGGGTCACTAAATGAATGGTAGCAAGTCCAGGACTACCTGTACCTCATAGCTTGTGGTAGTAAAGTGTTCACGTGACACACATCCCGCTACACAACAAACATAGCAATTATTGAGTGATGAGAATATCTATCCATGTAACAATAAACACCATTATTCTTCTGACCATTATTCTTCTCAAATAAGAGAAGGAAGGAAGGGAAAGAAAGAAAAGAGAGAGAGAGAGAGATGAGAGAGAGAGAGAGAGAGAGAGAGAGAGAGAGAGAAAGAGAGAGAGAGAAAGAAAGAAGAAAAATTAAAAGAAAAAGAAAAAGAAAAAGAAAAAGAAAAAGAAAAAGAAAAAGAAAAAGAAAAAGAAAAAGAAAAGAAAAAGAAAAAGAAAAAGAAAGAAAAGAAAAAGAAAAAGAAAAAGAAAAAGAAAAAGAAAAAGAAAAAGAAAAAGAAAGAGAAAGAGAAAGAGAAAGAGGAAGAGGAGAGGAAGAGGAAGAGGAAGAGGAAGGGAGAGAAAGAAAGAAAGAACAAGAAAGAGAAGGAAAAGAGAGAGGGAGAGAAAAGAAGAAGAAGAGAAAGAAAGAAAGAAGAAAGAAAGAAAGAAAGAAAGAAAGAAAAGAAAGAAAGAAAGAAAGAAGAAGAAAGAAAGAATAGAAGAAAGAAAGAAGAAAAACTTTGTAGGAGAAGCCAGAGGTTGGAAGGTTACCACAATGCTGGCTCATTGAACACTGTCACTGAAACAATAAAAGAGACCAGACTGGCCATTGGCTGATTGGATGTGGCATGTTTCTTTGAAGGAGTGAGGAATATAGGCCCTCTGATGCATAAAACCCACCTGACATCCATCGAATGGTGTTTTCCTCTGTAGCAAAAGTGCTCTGCACTTTTAAGCATCAAAAACAATTCTTCTCTGACTGCACCATCTTTCAGCTATCTTTCATTTTATTCCCCCTTTCTCTGCACGTTGTAGTTTTGGAACTCTAGGTGTCGGATGAGCAAGAGAAAGACGATTT
The DNA here is from genome assembly GCA_034064705.1 of Bothrops alternatus. NCBI lineage: Eukaryota > Metazoa > Chordata > Lepidosauria > Squamata > Viperidae > Bothrops > Bothrops alternatus. The sequence goes on from JARGCV010000732.1 coordinate 66,079, forward strand.
GGAAAAGGCCTACAAGAAAAGATGTATGGTTCGACAACAACATCACTGCTTGTCGCTAGCGGTGTTTCAGTATCGCCACTGTTATCTTTTTTTTGTTTTTTTTGGACATCAAATTTATATTTCCACTAATATATGTGCCATTATAGAAAGATTTTTACGTTTTCTACAAATAAGCCACAATGAATACTGTATATTCATTTTACGACACTGGACTATTTAACTGATTTACCAATTGAAAAACTGATTTTTTTTTCCTCCCAGGCTTGGCTCCTGCAATGAAACACAAGGTGTAATAAAACACAACTGTAGGGCCAGAATGTACAGGGCTGATATATAAAGTGCTATTAGGGGATATTGTACCTTTAATTGGAAGTTTCCTGTTTTGCATGCTCAGCCTGTTTTGTTGTTTCTTTCTTTGTTCCTTTGTTTTGCCCAAGATGACAAGGGAGGAATTAAAGAAGGAATTGCTCTTTAATTACCCCTAAAGTCAGCTTCAATTTCCTCTAAGTGTGTCATATGTCCAGACCTGTGAATTTTACTATGGAGGAACGGAAAGAAGGATGAGGAGGGAGGTTGTTTTGTATTCTGTTTTTTTTCTCTCTCTCCTTCTCACCCTCTCCACACACCCAACTTCCTTATAACTCTCTTCTAACACTGATGATATTACCTAGCTGGCTAACAAATTGTCTGCAAGAAAACAACCAAGCTCAAAGCACCACAGTCCTCCTCCTCCTCTCTCCCTGCAAACCCCCTCCCTTCTAGCACTGATGATGTTACCTAGTTGGGTCACGAAATGTCTACAAGAAAACAACCAAACTCAGAGCACCAAGGACACCACAGTCCTTTCCTCCTCCTCCTCCTCCTCCTCCTCTTCCTCCTCCTCCTCCTCCTCCTCCTCTCCTTAAAATTGGATTCAGGGTATATCTCTATCAGGTATATATGCCTGAGAGACGGGCTATGACAATCATCTAGAGGAGGCCAGCAATTCTTGAGATCAGGACAGGAGCCATCAATGCCACAATGCCAATCCGTGGAGCCACTGGCTTCATCTCAGGAAGAAGCCAATTTTAAACCCACCCCAGAGAACCACAGCCACCCTCACAGCCACCCTTTGAAGAAGTCATCTGTTTTAACTTCTGAAAACAGAAAGGCCTAAATGACACCCTTGGAAAGTTGTGGGTATTTATCACTGTAATTGCCCGTCAGGATCTTGCTTGATAAAAACTGTCTTTAATGACTTCCTCCGATGGAGAAATGTTTGGTGGATACTTTGTCAACATTTCAGAGTTCCTACTTGGATCTGATCTCTCTGTAAAGACAGCTCTATTAATTTCAGATCCTCTCCCTCCTCCTCCTCCGCCTCCTCCTCCTCCTCCTCCTCCTCCTCTCTCCTCCTCCTCCTCTTCTTCTTCTTCACCCCCA
>JARGCV010000733.1:5000-10000 GCA_034064705.1 Bothrops alternatus
TGATGCTTTTCAGAGGTAATTTCAGGAATAGACGTTTGTCAACTCTACCATGAGCCTGACTGGCCATTTTTTTACCTCATTCTAAGTTGTCACATAGAACGGAGGGAGGGGAGGGCTTGCCCAGGTGCTTCACTAGTCAAAATCATCTTCTGTCCCGTTGGAGCCAAGGTCATCGGCTGCTCCCCGCGATCAGGGACTGGGCGCTGTATAAGAAAGCCCGCCAAATGAATATATTGGAGAGCGTAGTTGATTGCATAGTTTTGAGGGTGGGACATTATACTTTGTAATGGGTTAATTTTTAGTTGGAAATTCAGACTTGGTTTCACTTTTGAGCGTGCCAATACTTTGTAACCAATAAACATGTTCTTTGAGGAATTTCTAAACCTTGGAGTTCTGCTTTTACTTGTCTCTGTCGGTTGGGACCATGACACACTTCATCTTTCTAGTTTGCTGATTGGTGCATACAGGAAAGGGGCCGTGGGCAGCAAGTATTAGCTGGGGTTGTGGCTCTGGGATACTATCTAGCTATACAGAGTGTAAGTAATGATGAGTGGGAAAGCTGCTAAAGGGTCCTGCTCTGAGAACTGGTTGTTAAATTATTTGAATCCCACCACTGGTCATATTCCTCCCCTTCTGTTGAGAGCGGGCTGCTCAATTTTAACATAGCCTCTTTTACCCCCTCTTTCAAACCAGTGGTCCTCTCTATCTAGAATGTAGAAGATGTAGGTTGCTGGAATTGGGTATGTCTAGTTTAATGAAGAGAAGGATGAGGGGGGACATGATAGCAGTCTTCAGTATCTCAGGGGCTGCTCCAAAGAAGAGAGAGTCAAGCTATTCCCCAAAGCACCTGAAGGCAGGACAAGAAGCTAGTGGATGGAAACTAATCAAGGAGAGAAGCAACCTAGAACTAAGGAGAAACTTCCGGACAGTTAGAACAATTAACCAGTGGAACAACCTGCCTTCAGAAGCTGTGAATGCTCCAACACTGGAAGTTTTTAAGAAGGGACTGGACAGCCATTTTGTCTGAAATGGTATAGGGTTTCCTCCTGAGAAGGGGGTCGGACTAGATTACCTCCAAGGTCACCTTCCAACTTCTTCTTCTTCTTCTTCTTCTTCTTTTCTCTTTCTCTTCCTCCTCCACTTCTTCTTCTTCTTCTTCTTCTTCTTCTTCTTCTTCTTCTTTTTCTTCTTCTTCCTCTTCTCTCTCCTCCTCCTCCTCCTCCTCTTCTTCTTCTTCTTCTTCTTCTTCTTCTTCTTCTTCTTCCTCTTTCTCTTCCTCCTCCTCCTCCTCCTCCTCTTATTATTATTATTATTATTATTATTATTATTATTATTTCTTGGATGAGAAGCAAAACATCTTCAAGAGAAAAATGAGTTAGGCAGAGAGTCCAAGAATCGTTGGAATGTACCGATTCTTGCCACACCAACTTCAGGGGTTTCTCCCCAAAATGACTTGCAATATATCAATGAATCAACTCAGTCATCCAGGCCAAAGGTGTATAAAAGGTTGAATCGTGGCACCTGGGCCAAACTCTCTGACTTCTCTGCCTAACTCATTTTGCTCTGACCGATGAAATTGCTTGGAGGAGCAACAAAACATCTCAGATTAACAAAGTTTGGTCCCGTTGCCATGATTCAACCTTTAGACATCTTCAAGAGGGGGAAAAAAAAAACCCCCAAGAAATGTCCAGTTATGCCTTTTGAAAAGCATCTTTGGGGGCAACCGTGACCTGAATGGTTGAGCATCTCCATAGACATTGTGGAGAGCACCTAAAAACTAACTGGGTGTGGTAGGCCCAGGTGAATTTTTTCAAGCAGTCTCATCAAATACCATACGGGTGGAGAAAAACGGGGCAGAAGGTAAAAGATTTTGAAAACGAAAGAAGCAACAATCTATGCTTTAAAATGAGCTGAAGTGGGAGAAAAGGGCTACAGCAGAGATGACTCATTCGGACACTGAACCTGCAAACCGTAATGAATGTAATATGCTTTTCAATTAATGGATAAAAGGACAAGGTGATATATTCTCTATGCTGAAGAGGCAGGTCTTAAGGCAAGGATGACTCATATGCCAGTGTTAAGGCAAGGGCCTCTGTATCCCCTTAATCTCGTTGGCTACAGAGAAAGGGAGGCAATGGGCCAATGGAGGAAGAGAGGGATTTCTGAAAGGGCCTTTAAGCCAGTGATGGAGCAGCACCATTTAGAGGTCACCTTTTAGAGACCGAGTGCCCAAACCGCAACCCAAAAACCCACGTATTTATTGCTAAAGTGCCAGGGCGGCATCAGCATTGCGGTGCCCTCCTTATAATGGAAAAAACCTCCTTATATGGAAAAAAATAGAGTCAAGTCTGTCAACGTAAATGTAACTAATTGCTACCAGTAAGAGTACTCAGAATTTGGTGGGAGGAATAAACTAAAATAAGGACTGTAACAGGATTGATGATAAAGGCAATCCAAATGAACGGAAAGAAAAGGAATGTATTAATATGATGATTACTTTTTAGGAATGTTGGAAAAAAATACATACTAAATTGTCAGTCATTAAAACAATAAGAATTGTATCAACGCAATGTTTGCAAAAGATGTTTTTTCAGAAGAGAACTGAAGACTCATCTCTTCAATCAAGCCAGCCTGGCCTAGATCTCCTCGGGTTTTTATGTAAATTTCTTAAACAAGGTTGTTAGGGTTTTCGAATGGGATTTAATTGGTTTTAGTAACAGCCATGTATTAATTTAATTCATTTTTAAATATTTATTATTATCATGTGTTTTAATTTGACTGTAAACCGCCCCGAGTCCTACGGGAGAGGGGCGGTATAAAAGTTTAATAAATAAATAAATAAATAAATAAATAAATAAATAAATAAATAAATAAATAAATAAATAAATAAATAAATAAATAAGGAAAGAGGAAAGTAAATAAAATTAATATATGAAATATAGATTATAGAAATTAATTGTTAAGGACTGTTTTTTAAAAATGTAACCCAGACACCACACTGTTTACCAACTATTGAATGACTTATGTTTGTCTAAAAACTAATAAAAATTATAATAATAATAAAAAAGCATTGTGGTGCCCTCAAGGGGGGGGGAGAGCAGGGAGGCATCTCTGAGTGCCGCCTCTGGCACGCAAAAAACCGGGGGCACAAATTTGGGCCACCATGCTGCAAGGTGCAAAAACAGCTGCTGCCGCGCTGCAGGGCGCAAATACAAGGCGCTGCACCACGTAAGCATGGGGCAGGGCTAGTGAGTATCACGCAGGCACTAGCCCCACCCCATTTGCAGTGCATGTGTGCTCACGGCCCCATGCACGCACGCATGCATGTAAAATGCTTCCCCCTCCCTTTTCTTCCAGTCCACCAATCAACAATGATGGGTGACCTCTGCTCTACCACCGCTACTCGAGCTTGCTAGTCGGCCGCTTCTCCTCCTTTGTGCTGGGCGGGGCTCCTGCTCCGGGCGGTGGAGGCAGCCTGATGGACCTGCTGCTGGCGGCAGTGGCACGCGTGCCCACAGAGAGGGCTCTGAGTGTCGCCTCTGGCACACGTGGCATAGGTTCACCACCACTGCTTTAACCTCTGCAGGAGAGTAGGTTTGGCATAGAAAGGAGGAGACAAAGGAAGAAGAGGAGGAGGAGGAAGAGGAAAAAGAGGAAGAATAAAAGGAGGAGGAGGAGAGGAGGAGAGGAAGAGGAGGAAAAGGGAGGAAGAGGAGGAAGAAAAGGAGGGGAAAAGGAGGGGAAGGAAGAGGAAGAGGAGGAAGAAGAAGAAGAAGAAGAAGAGGAGGAGGAGGAGGAAGAGGAAGAGGAAGAGGAAGAGGAAAGAGGAAGAATGAAAGGAGGAGGAGGAGAGGAGGAGAGGAAGAGGAGGAAAAGGGAGGAAGAGGAGGAAGAAAAGGAGGGGAAAAGGAGGGGAAGGAAGAGGAAGAGGAAGAAGAAGAGGAAGAAGAAGAGGAAGAGGAGGAGGAGGAGGAGGAGGAGGAGGAGGAGGAGGAGGAGGAAAAAGAGGAAGAATAAAAGGAGGAGGAGAAGAGGTGGAGAGGAAGAGGAGGAAAAGGGAGGAAGAGGAGGAAGAAAAGGAGGGGAAGGAAGAGGAAGAGGAAGAAGAAGAAGAAGAGGAAGAGGAAGAGGAAGAGGAGGAGGAAGAAGAAGAAGAGGAGAAAAAGAGGAAAGGTGGTGAAGGAAGAGGAGGAAATGGAGGAAGAGGAGAAGGAAGAGGAAAAAGAAAAGGAGGAGGAGGAAGAGAAGGAAGAGGGAGGACGAGGAGTATGTATATATATGTGTGTGTGTGTGTGTATAATAATAATAATAATAATAATAATAATAATAATAATAATAATAATGTTGGAAGGGACCTTGGAGGTCATCTAGTCCAACCCCCTGCTCACATATATAGATCATAAAGAAACAAAACTTACAGCCCAACGACCTACTCGTGAGCTTCGATGTCATATCCCTCTTCACCCAAGTGCCAATCAAAGAAGCCTTAACAGCTATCAAAAACAAATATAACCCCCCCAAACATATCCTAGATCTGACCAACCACTGTCTATCCAACATATACTTCATCTATAACGGACAAAAATACAAACAAATAGAAGGAGCACCCATGGGATCACCCCTCTCACCTGTCATTGCAAACCTCTACATGGAACACTTTGAAACCCAAGCCCTAGAAAAATCTGATCACAAACCCAAACTCTGGCTCAGATACGTAGACGACACCTTCGTAATCTGGCCTCATAGGAAAGAAAAACTGGACAACTTCCTCACACTCCTCAACAGCCTACACCCCAAAAAAGAGGGGGAACGAACACGCTGATTTTGGGAGCCTGTGGCAGGTTGATAGATAATAGCGTATGTACAAAGGGGGAGGGTGGAGGAAGGGAAGTGAACAATGGAGTAGCAGCCTCGAAAAATACCAAGAAAACAGCCAATGCACACCTCTCAGAAATCAAACAATTCGGATCATTGGATGGACCGATGACGAGGTCCAGGAG
>JARGCV010000733.1:15000-49090 GCA_034064705.1 Bothrops alternatus
TAGCAAAATCATATTAAGTGAAGTGCAATTGCAAACTGCAAAATTAAGCATAGCACAGACTTTGGTTCAATACTTTGTCCATGAGACCTGATTTAATTCATCTGGGCCTAAACCTTGCATAAAAGAACAATAGCCAATATTTTCTTTTTACACACCACCGAAATTTTGTGTTGCTAAGCGAGACATTTGTTAAACGAGTTTTGTCCCCGTTTTATGAGCTTTCTTGCCACCAAGCACTGCAGTTGTTAAGTTAGCAACGCGGTTGTTAAGTGAATCTGGCTTCCTCATTGACGTTGCTGGTCAGAATGTCACAAAAGGGGATCACGTGAATCCCGGGACACTGCAACCGTCGTAAATATGAGTCAGTTGCCAAGCTTTTGAATTTTGATTACATGACCATGGGGATGCTGCAATGGTCATGTGAAAACCATCACAAGTCAATTTTTTCAGTGCGGTTGTCATTTTGAATGGTCACTAATGAACCGTTGTAAGTCGAAGGTTACCTGTACTTAAAAAGTAGGAATCCCCAGGTCCAACTCATCATTTTCAGAGATAGAACATAGAATCAAACAGCTGGAAAGGACCTTGGAGGCCTTCTAGTCCAACCCCCATGTGGATTTTGCAGGCATTTCTTTTCAAAATGTCATTCAGCCCATTCGAACATTTAAATGTTGTCTTTTCAAGAATAACCCGTGACCAGCACTTCAAATTATGCTGGAAATGGGAACAACATGAAGGGACAATTCATCATGTTTGGTGGACGTATGAAAAGGCTGCAAAATTCTACATTCAAATACATACACGGAATCAGAGGATGTTAAAGATTAAATAGACAACTTGTGCCCCGCGGTCAACATTTTGGAAATATTTCTCTGTCTAAACAGAGAAACAGAATGACAGTGATGGGCAAAAAATGCAGTGGGAGCAAGAATGGCCTGCTGGCTTCCCCATTGAGTTTCTTTGTGGGAAGCTGGCAGGGAGCATTGGAAAATTTCCTTCCTTCTTTTCTCCCTCTTTCCTTCCTTCCTTCCTTCCTTCCTTCCTTCCTTCCTTCCTTCCTTCCTTCCTTCCTTCCTTCATTCATTCATTCCTGCCTTCCTTCCTTTCTCCCTCATTCCTTCTGCCCTCTGCCTTCCTTCTTTCTTTCCTTCCTTTTTTCTCCATCCCTGTTTGCCTCCCTCCCTTCTTTCCTTTCCTTTCTTTCCTTTCTTTCTTTCTTCCTTTATCTTTCTTTCTCTTTCCTTTCTTTCTTTCCCTTCTGCCTTCCTTTCTTCCTCCCTCCCTCCCTCCCTCCCTCCCTCTGCTTGCCTTCCTTCTTTCCTTCCTCTTTTTCTTTCTTTCTTTCTTTCTTTCTTTCTTTCTTTCTTTCTTTCTTTCTTTCTTTCTTTCTTTCTTTCTTTCTCTTTCCTTCCTTCCCTCTCTGCCCTCCTTCCTTCCTCTCTCCCTCCCTCCCTCTGCTTGCCTTCTTGCCTTCTTTCTTTCTTTCTTTCTTTCTTTCTTTCTCTTTCCTTCCTTCCTTCCTTTCTTCCATCTCTGCCCTCCTACCTTCCTCTCTCCCTCCCTCCCTCTGCTTGCCTTCCTTCTTTCCTTCCTCTTTTTCTTTCTTTCTTTCTTTCTTTCTTTCTTTCTTTCTTTCTTTCTTTCTTTCTTTCTTTCTCTTTCCTTCCTTCCCTCTCTGCCCTCCTTCCTTCCTCTCTCCCTCCCTCCCTCTGCTTGCCTTCTTGCCTTCTTTCTTTCTTTCTTTCTTTCTTTCTTTCTCTTTCCTTCCTTCCTTCCTTTCTTCCATCTCTGCCCTCCTACCTTCCTCTCTCCCTCCCTCCCTCTGCTTGCCTTCTTTCTTTCTTTCTTTCTTTCTCTTTCCTTCCTTCCTTCCTTTCTTCCATCTCTGCCCTCCTTCCTTCCTCTCTCCCTCCCTCCCTCTGCTTGCCTTCCTTCTTTCCTTCCTCTTTTTCTTTCTTTCTTTCTTTCTTTCTTTCTTTCTTTCTTTCTTTCTTTCTTTCTTTCTTTCTCTTTCCTTCCTTCCTTCCTTCCTTTCTTTCCTCTCTGCCCTCCTTCCTTCCTCCCTCCCTCACTCCCTCCCTTCCTTTCCAGGTGGAAAATCAGGATCCAAGCCAGAAGCATAAGCCCAGTTCTCACACTTAAGACAAGTAACATAAACGGGAATATAAACTCTGAAAAACTGGATTTTTACAGAGAGTAATGAATAACTATTACTCTCATCTGGGTCAGCTGAACATACCCGAACAGTTGGTGCTGGAGCCTAAAGGCACTTCTTGTGGCACAATAGCAAGATTAAGATTCTCATTTTAATTACTAAAAGCCTGATTTGTAGATCTGAATACAAGGACTTCAACTGCTATGACTACCGATGAATCAGGACTACTGCAAAACATTTTTCCTACCTCTCCCTGGCAACTTCTATGAACAAGAATCAAATGCGAGGAAACTCATGTCATTAAGACCTCAGAGCTTGGAATAAGTTCTTCAAATTAATTGAGGGTTAAGTGTGGGAATTTTGCCACCGAGATACTGGTACTCTTAACGAAAAAGAAAAATTCACACCGCGTTCAGCATAGGCTCCAAATGGCTTGGATCCTATGGTTCTTTTTAATTGGCAAGATCGGGCATGTAAGACCACAAGTCAAATTTCCACACAGTCGTTAAAAATGTTTTTAATAAATGCAACGTAAATCTATTTCATGGCCTCGAATCTTCAGCTCTGTATTGCAAACAGCTTGAAAAATTAATCAATTGTTCTTGTGAAAATCTTCAGCCTGATCTCCTTGTCCCTTGGTTGCTGATTAATAAGGCAGGAGACATAATGCAAAACAGAAATGAGAGGGCCTAGTGAAAACCAAGTGAAGACAACTGCAGCAAATTCACTTAACAACTGTTGGAAGAAAAATCAGGTCCAGGTCCAAGACGGGAGTAAATAAAATGGAGGCTAAGATGCTGGAAATAAAATGGAGGCTGCTTAGGAAAGAAGGTTCCTGTTTTATTGATGAACAGAACCAACAACTGCAGGTAGTTCTGGGACAGCTGACCAAATGGAGTTGAGAGTGGGTGGCTTTATATCCCTTCTTTGGGCTTTGTATTTGAGGTGCCCGTTCCTGTACGATGTACTTTGGCCTGTGCCCTTTTGGTATTCTAACTATTGATGCTTGACTCCCATTGTGGATGGGAGGTCCTGTCCTGTCCTTGGAGCTGGGTGAGGGAATGTAAATTCTTGATCCCCTCAGCTATGGGGGCTGAAGGTGTTTTGATTATGAATTGTGCCCCAGTCTTTCTGAATGGATTACCAAATCTGCATTTCTAACAGTTTCTGTTTGAGGCAGGAAGACTGGGGTTGGTTTCTGCCTACGTTTCCCCCCCCTCCAGTTCTCCTTTAGGAGAAATATTCTATCCTGCCTTTTTTAATATTCCCCAAAATATTTCATTCTCCGTGTGGGGGAGGGGACATAACTGTGGCAAGAAAGGTCATAAGGCAGGACAAGAAACAACGGATGGAAACTCATCAAGGAGAGAAGCAACCTGGAACTAAGGAGAAACTTCCTGACAGTGACAACAATTAACCAGTGGAACAACCTGCCTCCAGAAGCGGTGAATGCTCCATCACTGGAAGGTTTTAAGAAGAGACTGGACAGCCATTTGTCTGAAATAGTGTAGGGTTTCCTGGCTTAGCAGGGGATTGGACTAGATGACCTCCAAGATCCCTTCCAACATTATTATTATTATTATTATTATTATTATTATTATTATTATTATTATTATTGATCATCACACAGTCAGCCAGATGTTTAGACTGGATTTGGCATTTTTGTCTACCTATCGAGTCCTTACCAAGGACCTGGGATAGGCAGATGTGGATGTTTGATGGTATTACAGACATCGTCGCAGGATGGAAGCTTTCCAGGTAAGGCTTCCTTTTGCAATTGACTAATGGCAAATTTGTCAGTGCCGATGATGGTGTCCAAGTGGTGCTCCAGTTGTTTTGGGATTGCACCCAAGGCGCCTATTACTATTGGTACTACCCTTGCTTGCCTTTGCCACAGTCTTTCTATTTCTATTTGTAGGTCTTTGTATTTTGTTATCTTTTCCAGTTCTTTCTCGTCTATTCTGCTGTCTCCAGGCACTGCCACGTCCACTATCCAGACTTTTTTGTCTTTCTTATCGACAGTTGTTAAGTACGGGCTGTTATGTTGCAGGTGCTTGTCTGTTTGAATTCTGAAGTCCCAGAGCAGTTTAATTTTATCATTTTCTATGACTTTCTCTATTTTATGATCCCACCAGTTCTTGCTTACAGGCAAATGATATTTGTTGCCTGTAGAAATAAAACAACTGTGGCAAAGGCAAGCAAGGGTAGATCTTCCAATGCACCATTGTTGCTACTTTGTCATGCCGCTGCTTGTAGTCAGTCCGTGCGATCTTCTTGCAGCAGCTTACCAGGTGGTCCACTGTTTCTTTAGCTTCTTTGAATAGGCGGTACTTATTGTCTATTGCTGTATTCTCAATTTTGACTTTGTATGCATTTGTTGTTGTTGTTGTTGTCATTATTATTATTATTATTATTATTATTATTATTATTATTATTATAATATGGGGCAAGGCTCACTGAGCAACTGTGTTGCTTAGCAACAGAAACTTTGGGGTCCGTTTTGCTTGTAAGTCAAGGACAACCTATACTTTTTGTGTTTTTTTTTCCAAACTGCATTTCACAGCCCAAGGAGGCTGTGAATTTCAAATAACAAACGTGTTCCTGTTCACATTAATATATATATAAAAAACATTTCTTAGTCATCTTTAGATAAGGTGCCACCTGAGGAAAATCTCTCTCTTCCTTGCAAAATGTTTAGGTTTTGTCTAGAAGCCAGTAATCAATTTAAGCTGCCTAAAGGTTCTTTTTTTTCTCTCTTTTTTTTTTTACAAATTTTTAGGAGTGCTTTCACTGCAAGAACTGAATGTGTTTGTCAGCTGATTTATGTTCCTAAAGCACACCTAAATAGCCTTTAATGAGAGTTCTCTGCATAGCACTTTTATCTCGGAGAATTTTCTTTCTAATTTAGGGGTGCCATATTCCTCTTTCTGTCTGAACGGGGCTCCTGTGCCTTTAACAGATGCTGCAAATCAAGCAGAAATTTAGCTGGCTAAGCTTTCCTGCTAATTTAAATCATTTTGCTGGAGAGGAGAGAGGATCTCTTTAGAGACAGAATTTATCCAGCTACAGAAAATAGCTTTAATCCTCTTCAGCCATGTCCCATTCACAAGGCTTGGAGTAGAGCTCAGATCTCTCTCTCTCTCTCTCTCTCTCTCTCTCTCATTAATTCAAAACGTTGATTCAAAGGCCCAAAGTTGAGTTCATCAAGCTCAAACTGACTGTCCCCTTGGAAATCCAGTTGTCTGAACTAAACAGGGATGAGAACGACACGAAAGCAATCAAGTCAATGCACACTATGATAGTTACAATAAAAAATATCAGGCAACCACAACAAAAGTAACCACACAAGTAAAACCCTAAACCTAAAAAGGTAAAGATAAAGGTTTCCCTGTCCAGTCATGTACAACTCTGAGGGGAGGTGGTAATTGTTGAAAGAAAAATCAGGTCCAGTTCCAAGCCGGGAGTAAAGACGCTGGAAATAAAATAGAGGCTAAGATGCTGGAAATAAAATGGAGGCTGCTTAGGAAAGAAGGTTTCTGTTCATTGATGGGCAGAACCAGCAACAGCATGCAGTTCTGGGACAGCTGACAAAATGGAGTTGAGAGTGGGCGGGTTTTTATTCCTTCTTTGGGCTTTGTATTTGAGATGCCTGTTCCTGTGCAAGAACACGTCCTTTAATAGTCTAATGTCTGTTGCCAGATTCCTGTGGGGTCATGTAGGGGTCATGGCTGGCTCTATAAGCAAAAGAGGAAATGTAAATCCTAGGTGTTTATCTGAGCTAATCTCGTCAACTTTTGGCTTGCCTAATTGTGTTGCTTATCTGGATCTGGATCTTTGCTTATGACTAGAGTGGCCTAGTCTTTCTGAATGGATCTCCTAAAGACTGGTCTCTTCATGTTTTTGCTTGAAGCTGGGGCTGCTTTCTGCCTTTGTTATTTTATTTATTTATTTATTTGTTAAACTTTTATACCGCCCCTCTCCCGTAGGACTCGGGGCGGTTTACAGCCCAATTTAAAACAGATAATAATAATAAATATTTAAAAATGAATTAAATTAATACATGGCTGTTACTAAAACCTGTTAAAATGCCAATTCTAAAACCCAAACAACCTTGTTTAAAAAATTTACATAAAAATTTACATAAAACCCAAGGAGGTCTAGGCCAGGCCGGCTTGATTGAAGAGATGAGTCTTCAATTCTCTTCTGAAGGTGCGGAGATCATGACACGTCCGGAGTTCCGGGGGGAGCTCGTTCCGCATCGTCGGTGCCCCCACAGAAAAGGCTCTCCCCCTGGGCGCCACCAGCCGACACTACTTAGCCGATGGCACCCTGAGGAGGCCCTCTCTGTGGGAGCGAACTGATTTTTTTCCATTTCTTCTTTAGGAGAAATATTCTTTTTTTAATATTCTCCAAATTATTTCATTCTCTGGAGGGGGGGTTGCTGACTTCCTACATGCTCATCTTCGTTTCTTAGCCGAGGGAGCCAGCATTGTCCAAAGACACTTCCGTGGTCATGTGGCCAGTATGGCTATAGGCCAAACAATAGCAATAGCAGACACTTTGCGTCTGGCTCATATTTATGACGGTTGCAGTGTCCCTGGGGGCCATGTGATCCATGTGCACGGATTCATTTAACGACTGTCGTAAAGTGGGGCAAAGCTCACTTGATTAGCAATGGAAATGTTGGGCTCAATTGTAATTGTAGATTGAGAACTACCTGCATATGGTAAGAATTGCCCGAAACCTAACTGTTAGGACATACTAGACTTAGGAAAAGAAGATCCATCCAGGCTTACTCATAATCTACATAAAGCCTGGTGAGTTGAGGAGATCAAATTTGGTGGCAAACTAGATAAAGCCATCTACAACTCAGAGGTGACCCATTACTTTAAAGCTGTAATAATGTGCATGGGGTCCTCTTTAATAGGCAGCAAAATTGTTACCCTAACCCAGGTCATTTCCACATCTTGCACTTCCCATTAATAACAATTAAAGTCACTTTACAAGTAGTCCTTGACTTACAACAGCTCTCTTAGCGACCGTTTGAAGTTACCACAGCACTGAAAAAAGTGCATTGGGACCATTTGCAGTAGGATCGACTACTGCAACGCTCTCTACATGGAGCTACCCTTGAAGAGTGTTCGGAGACTACAATTAGTGCAAAATGCAGCTGCGCGAGCAATTGTGGGCCTTCCACGTTGTGCCCACATTTCGCCAACTCTCCGCATGCTGCATTGGTTACCTATCGGTCTCCGAGCGCAACTCAAAGTGTTGGTCATTACCTATAAAGCCCTTTATGGCATGGGACCAGGATACTTATGGGACCGTCTTCTGCCACATACTTCCCTTCGACCAGTGAGAGCGCACAGGGTCGGCCTCCTCCGGGTCCCGCCAGTGAAACAATGTCGTCTGGCGGGCCCTAGGGGGAAGGGCCTTCTCTGTTGTGGCGCCCGCCCTCTGGAACCAACTGCCCCCTGAAGTCTGCGTTTCTCCCACGCTCCTGGCCTTCCGAAAGAATCTTAAAACCTATCTTTGCCGGCAGGCCTGGGGATAATTGTGGATTGTTGTGTGAATGATGAATGTGTGTGGGGTTTTCATTTTTAAATATTTTTGTTTGGACTTAGATTGTGATCCGTTGTTTTATATATATGTTGTAAGCTGCTCCGAGTCTTCGGAGAGGAGCGGCATATAAGTCCAAATAAAATAAATAAATAAATAAATAAATAAATAAATACATTTTTCACACTTACGACCGTTGCGTCATCCCCACGGTCACGTGATTTACATTTGGGTGCTTGAGAACTGGTTCATATTTATGACGGTTGCAGTGTCCCATGGGGGGGGGCGGGTTAGGTGATCCCATTTTGCGACTTAATGACAAGCAAAGTCAACGGGGAAACCAGATCCACTTAACAACTGTGTTACTAATGTAATAAATGTACCGATTCACTTAAGAACTATGGAAAGAAAGGTCACAAAACGGAGGTAAAGTTCACTTAGCAACATACATTCTGGGCTTCATTGTGGCCGTAAGTTGAGGACTACCTGTGTTACGGAAAGCTCTACAACAGGACTTTTCAACCTTTTCACCCATTGTACCACTTTTAGGATAGGGCAGCATCCGAGTACCACCAGTCGCCTAGCAAGAGGTCAAAAACGTGATGACAAAAAAAAAAAGGAAAAAAGTGATGAAGTACAGGTAGTCCTCGACTGTTAGTGACTGTTTGAAGTTACAATGGCACTGAAAAAAGCGCCCCCCCAAGCCACAGCCAAACAAGACACTTACCTGCCCACCCGGCGGCGCTCTTCCTCCTGTCCGAGGTTTTCATTGTTGGGAGCATTTCTGTTGAGGATTGGCAGCGGGGGTGAGGTGGGGGGTGTTTGGTTTTTATTCCCCCCGTCTGTTGGGTGGTTGCAGCAGGTTTTGGTCACTTCACATGACCCTGGGACACTGTGACCGTCATAAATAGGAATCAGTTGCCAAGCATCTGAATGTAAATCACAAGACCCTGGAGATGCTGCAACATTCCAGCTGATTGGTGATTCTTCTGGGCTCAGCAGAAGCGCCAGGATCAGTGCTGCTTTCCAGCTGATTGGTGCTTCTTCAGGGCTCAGCAGAAGCACCAGGATCAGCGGTGAGCTCCAGCTGGAGCCTGGCGCTGATCCTGATGCTTCCACTGAGCCCTGACAGTCTCGAAGAAGCGCTGATCCTGGCGCTTGTGCTGAGCCCTGACAGCCCTGCAGCTCCAGCCATCTCTCGCTCAGGCTTGTGCGGTGCTGCCACCGGTTCAACTCATTCCCCTCCCCCACTACCACTTTTCTGCCAAGTGCCAATGTACCACAGGTGGTACCCATAACATTGGTTGCAAAGTCCTGCTCTACAACACCGAGAAATATGGGTTACTAAAGGCGGTCAAATTGTGGGATTGTGTATTTTTTTTTTTTTTTTTGCTCACTGAAGCATTTGCAAGAAGAATTTTTTCGCCTCCTTCCCAACCAACATTTTTTTAAAAAAAAGCAGATTTTTTAAAAAAAAAAATTGCACTGAGCCAACAAATATTTTAAGTCCGGATGATATGATGCGTCTCACCAGAATTTATATATATATAAGTTTCTGCATTTGGCATCTTCCACCTGTTCTGGCTTTGTATCTTTTTTTTTTTTCTTGTTTGTCTTCCCAAGACAGTTCTTAAAATAAGTGTTTCGCATCTCAGGTCCTTTTTTAGCAGAAACATTTGTCATTCTGAAAGGTCTTTTCGCACGAGATTAGCCTACCTTACTCATGCGGGCAGAAAGGATATGCTACTGACCCCATGGGTCAAAGAAAATAGAATAAAGGGAGTCCTCAACTTACGACCACAACTGAGCCCAAAATTTATGTTGCTAAGTGGCAATTTGTTCAGTGAGTTTGGCCCCATTTTACGACGTTTCTTGACTTCATATCTCTTTATGGCAATAGCACTTACATACCACTTCACAGGGCTTTACAGCCCTCTCTTAGCGGTTTACAGAGTCAGCCTATTGACACGCCCCCCCCCCCCCCAACAATCTGGGTCCTCATTTTACCAACCTCGGAAGGATGGAAGGCCAAGCCAACCTTGAACCGGTCAGGATCGAACTGCTGGCAGTGGGCAGAGTTAGCCTGCAATACTGCATTCTCACCACTACGCCACCATGGCTTCTCTCTCTCTCTCTCTCTCTCTCTCTCTCTCTCTCTCTCTCTCTCTCTCTCTCTCTCTCTCTCTCTCTCTCTCTCTCTCTCTCTCTGTTTCTCTGTTGAATTCCTTGTGTCCGAGCTTTTTCTGACTTTATTTCTGGAGAGATTCTTCTCCTTTCTTTCTTTCTTTCTTTCTTTCTTTCTTTCTTTCTTTCTTTCTTTCTTTCTTTCTTTCTTTCTTTCTTTCTTTCTCTTTCTCTCTCTCTCTCTCATCTCTCTCTCTCTCTGTGTTTCTGTTTCTCTCTCTCTCTTTCTCTCTGTCTCTCTCTCTCTGTCTGTCTGTCTCTCTCTCTCTCTCTCTCTCTCTGTGTCTCTTTTTCTCATAGATTTTCTTCTATTGCAAGTTATTAATTGTCAGCAGGTAACGCATTGACACTTTCCCAACACTGAGTTTCACCTGTCCTCTTCTTTTTACTTCAGAAATTTCCATCTCAGCAAAACAAACAAACAACAAACAGCACTCACTTTTATTTGGCTGTTGTTGTCTCAGGCAGCAGGGGCTACAAAGCTTCCAGCAGGCGTCTCCTCCGTTCTTATCCTCCCCCTGTCTCAAGGCTCTTGTAAGTAATTCAGCCCTGCTGATGCTGGAAAGAAGGCCCATAGATCAGGAGTCTTCAAACATGGCCCTTTTATGACCTGTGAACTTCAACTCCCAGAATTCCTCAGCCAGCGTGCTCGATATGTGTCTCGATAGAATATTTGCAGCTGAGGGGTCCTTGATGCTCTCTAAGCATGGTTGTTTTCTTGCAGACGTTTCACTAACCCAACTAGGTAACATCACTTCCAGTGCTGATGATGTTACCTAGTTGGGTAATGAAATGTCTGATATATGCAATACAATGCAGCGAGAAATGTGCAGATCTGTACCTTGGGGAAATGAAACAACCGCTTCACGAATGCATGGCATAACATAGGAGAACCAAGCCACCAGGACAAGATTCAGCTGTCCATCTGCATTTGAAAGGCGAAGGCCACTCTTTTGAAGACAGCAATGTCCATGTTCTGGAGAGTGAGGACTGCTGGTTTGAAAGAGGGGTCCAAGAGGCCAGCTCTTCGTGAGCTGCACTGGCTACCAATTGATCTCCGAACACAATTCAAAGTGTTGGTTATGACCTATAAAGCCCTTTATGGCAATGGACCAGGTTACTTGCGGGACCGTCTTCTGCCTCATGAATCCCAGCGACCGGTTAGGGCACACAGGTTGGCCCCTCCTATGAGTCCCGTCTATTAGGCAGTGTCATCTGGTGAGACCTAGGGCAAGGGCCTTCTCTGTTGTTGCCCCAGTCCTCTGGAACCAGCTTCCGACAGAGGTTCGCACTGCTTCCTCCCTCCTAGTTTTCCAGAAATTACTGAAGACTCATTTATGCCGACAGGTTTGGGGCATATGAACTGTACTCTGCCCCTGCGCCTAGGAATGTTTTCCCATCATTGATTGTATCTTGATCCTGATTGTATGTTGTATGAATGTGTCTTAGATTAAATGAAATGTGTTTTAGATTAAATGGTTAAATGTAATTGTTAAATTTCTTATTTGTTATTGTATTATTGTTGTAAGCTGCCCTGGGTCTCAGGAGAAGGGCGACATAGAAATTAAATAAATAAATAATTAAATAAATAAATAAATAAATAAATAAATAAATGTACAAAAACTGAACAGCTCTCTCTCAACAGAAGGGGAGGGATACGACATCACCTATCTCCTGTTTACAACACAGTCCTTTCAGCAGTTCCAAGAAGGCTCCACACTCATTTACACCACTCAGGTGACCCTGAGGGCACAGGTAAACCTCCAAACGGCCTCAACAACTCTCTAAAAGAAGGCAAATGACCAGCGGTCTGCAAGGAATATAAATCCTTCCATTCTCCACCATTAAGTCAGAACTAAAAAAGCTTCTTGGATGAGAAGCGAATCGTCTTCAAGGAAAAACAACGTCCAGTTGCCTTTTGAAAGAAGCATCTTTGGGACATTCAGTGTTTGATTCGGAGCCGCCCAGAGATGGCTGAACGATGGGTGGCTATACAAATGCTTTAAATAAGTAAATAAATAATTCTTTGGATGATGAAGTTATTGATGCTGCAGAGGGGAAGGATATCCCAGAACTGCAGAGCTGGAAGGCATGGTAGAAGTTTTCTAGTCTAGCCCCCTGCTTGGAACAGATGCTGATCAACCCTTTTGAGCAGATGGCTCGCCAGTCTGTTTGAGAACCGCCATGAAGAGAAACAGACCAATTTATGAGTTTCTACAAAGACACGTGTTTTCTTCGTGCGCACCGCAAGGCCTTCTCCCTTTCTGCTGAGCCTGTTTTGTTTTTTGTCATAAAGCGTAACGTGCCAAAGCAAATGTTCTAATTATGCATCTCCTGCTATCAAAGCGATGCCCATGACATCATATCTAGAACATAGAACATACAATAACACAGTTGGAAGGGACCTTGGAGGTCTTCTAATCCAACCTCTTGCTCCAGCAGGAGACCCTGTACCATTTCCAACAAATTGTTGTTCAGTCTCTTTTTGAAAGCCTCCAGTGATGGAAGCACTCACAGCTTCTGAAGGCAAGCCATTCCACTGGTAAATTCTTCTAAAGGCCAGGAATTTTTTTCCTTAGTTCTAGAATAGAATAGAGCTGGAAGGGACCTTGGAGGTCTCCTAGTCTAGCCCCCCACTTAAGCAGGAGAACCTATACCATCTCAGACAAGTGATTGTCCAGTCTCTTCTTAAAGATCTCCAGTGATGGGATGCCCACGATTTCTGGAAGCAAGCTATTCCACTGGTTGATTGTCCTTGCTGTCAGGAAGTTTCCCCTTAATTCTAGGTTGCTTCTCTCCTTGGTTAGTTTCCATCCATTGTTTCTAATCTTGCCTTTTGGTGCTTGGAAAAGTTTGACCCCCTTGTCTTTGTTGTTGTTGTTAGTTGCGAAGTCGTGTCCGACCCATCGCAATCCCATGGACAATGTTCCTCCAGGCCCTCCTGTCCTCTGCCATCTTCTGGAGTCCATTTAAGCTCATGCCTCCTGCTTCAGGGACTCCATCCAGCCACCTCATTCTCTGTGGTCCCCTTCTTCTCTTGCCCTCCGTCTTTCCCAGCGTCAGGCTCTTCTCCAGTGAGTCCTTCCTTCTCATTAGGTGGCCAAAGGACTTGAGTTTCAACTTCAGGATCTGGCCTTCTAAAGAGCAGTCAGGGTTGATCTCCTCTAGGACTGACCGGTTGGATCACCTTGCAGTCCAGGAGACTTGCAGGAGTCTTCTCCAGCACCAGAGTTCAAAAGCCTCCATTCTTTGGTACTCAGCCTTTCTTATGGTCCAACTTGCACAGCCATACATTGCAACTGGGAAAACTACGGCCTTGACTACATGTACTTTTGTTGGCAGGGTGATGTCTCTGCTTTTATAATGGATATAATGGAACTGGATATAATGGAACTGGAAAAGGTGCAAAAAAAGGGCAACAAGAATGATCAAGGAAATGGAGCGCCTCCCTTATGAAACCAGATTGCAACGCCTCGGTCTCTTCAGCCTTGAAAGATGGCGTTTAAGGAGTGACTTGATCGAAGTGTATAAAATCATGCATGGGATAGAAAAGGTGGATAGAGAAAAATTCTTTTCTCTATCACACAATACCAGGACAAGGGGGCACTCCCTAAAGCTCGTAGGTAAGAAAGTGAGGACAAATAAAGGGAAATATTTCTTCACCCAGAGGGTCGTTGGTTTATGGAATTCACTTCCAGAAGGGGTCGTGACAGCTGTTAGCCTTGACAGCTTCAAGGCAGGGCTAGATAGATTCATGGAGGCCAAGTGTATCGGTGGTTATTAAAACGGATGTCCATGTGCCGCCTCTATGTTGGTTGAGGCAGGCAGGATTCCCTGGAGTCCCATTTGTTGGGAGTCAAGGGAAAGGGAGGGTTTTGCCTTCTCTTTCTGCTCAAGATCCCCATGTACAATTGGTGGGCCACTGTGTGACACAGAATGCTGGACTCGATGGGCTTTGGCCTGATTCAGCATGGCTCTTCTTATGTTCTTATGTTCTTTTTAGTATACTGTGTAGATTTGTAGGAGCCCCTCAAAAATTGGAAGACTGCTATTCTGTCTCCCCTAGTCCTTCTTTTCATTAGACTAGACCTACCCAATTCCTGTAACCCTTCTTCTTATGTTTTAGCCTCCAGCCCCCAATTCCTTCTGTGTTATGGTTTTAATCACTCCCTCTTTGTTCCCTGTACGCTCAGAATTGGAGTAGAAACATCTGAGATTGGGTTTATTTCCAGAATCAAATAAATCACAGCATATCCACTTTTCTGGTCGCAATGTAATTTGGCCTGCTAAATCTGCTTCTCCTGAACATTGTTTTCTTGTAAGCTGGCTATGAAAGGCAGGCAAGGAGAAAGGAAAGAAAGCAAGCAGAAAGGGGTATTTTGTTCCACTTCATATAAACAACTTTTCCAGCCAGAAAAACCAGCTGGCAAACTGAACATGAAGAAACAAAATCTGTTTCTTGCAGTCCATTTGTTGAATGTTGACTGTGAAAACTTTGTAAAGTAGTGAAAAGAGAGGGGAAGAATAGGACAAATCTTAGCGATTCAGCTACCCGCTTTAGTACTTCACCATTTACGTATAATTTGGAATTGTTCGCTCATTTTTTTTCTGCCAGACAGCTTAGTCTTTTATAGATAATTTTGAGATTCATAGTGCTCATTACATTGGACGTTGTGTCTAAAATTCGCTGTCAATCATTAGGATTCATAGCCAACAAAACAACGTTTTCAGCACCCAAAACTACGTACGTTAAAATCAACACCAGTGTTCCTTGTGCATTCATCCCTATCTATATTAATCAGCCAAGATTAATATCACATCTTCCTTTCTTACTCCACTTTCAGTCCTGAACCATTATCCAGTTTTGGTCATTGTTGTAATATGTTGTGATGCATGAGGCTTGGGACAAAGACTGTACCATGTGACTTTACCATGCTGTTTTGGAGCAACAGGAAATGGAGGAGGAGCCAAGAGGTGGAGTCCATTGACCACAGCAGAGGAACAAGCCATGTGCTTTGGAACAAAAGAAAGGCCATATGGCCTTGGGACAGGAAATAAGGGGCTAAGAGGTGGATGGACGTTGTACCAAGATTTGAATCCATTGGCCACAGGGTGGCCCTGCAGTGTAGCCTTGTCATTGGCTGAAGAAATAACATTGTCATTGGCTGTTTGTAACCATGTGATGCATTGTGTAACCGCCCACTGTAACAGGGAATAAAAGGGAAGGCAGTCTTTTGTCACTAGTTGCTTCGCCCCGAGAGAAATGTGCTTGTCATGTGTCTCATTAATTTGGCTATCGTGAAGGACCCACCATGGGATTCCCCCCCTCCTCTCTCTCACACTCCTCTCTGGTTGTGTTGCTTAATAAACCATGGCTTTTTTCTCTTTCTTATTATTTTCTCTTTGCCAATTTTGCCCTCAATCTTGCCTTTCTGATTTCTTTGCAAAATTTGTCTTTTCTCATTTCTCTTTGCCTATTTTGAATTTTATGTTTCTAGTTTGTTAATGATTTTTTTGTCTCTTTCTTATTTTTCTTTAATGATTTAATTTTTGTGACAAATCATTGCTGTTTTGCATTTTATGTTTCTCACCATGCTAATATATCCAATTGTTGGATCTGATAACATGCCAGTACAGAACAAACACAGAAGCAAACGTGTATGCCTTCATAGCGTGCCTATGAATGAAATCTCTCAATCTCTCTCTTTTCACTTTGAATCTTTCCTTGCTTTGTGTTTAAATGAGACAAATCTGACAACAAGAAAGCATGTGCTGATTCTGTTCCCTTGTTTGATTTTGGTGAAAACTTTGAAACTTTGTACAACTTCTCTAAAGACAATATACTCACATCTGACAAAGATTAGATCTTATGTGGAAAAATGCACATTGGTCAACACCCCAGAATTGGTCTGGTACATTTCTGAACACACACAACATTGCTGCCACAATTGCTCACATGGAAAATATGGTACAAAACAATCCCTTATCACAAGAAACTGTATGCCTTGTTTTATTGACAGTTATTTTCCTGACTACCTAATGCTGGGTGGCTCAAGGAATTGGGTTTTTAGTATCATAATGTTTTTAGTATTTTGTGTAACAATCTGACAAATGTATCCCTGCCCTGTTGAACCTGTGTAAAACCTGTGTAAGCCTCCCTCTTCTAACCATCTTCTGGAAAAGAACCAAGAACCAACTCCTGCCTCTGATGACTGGACAGAGATGTTTCTATGATGGCAGCCTCTGAGGACTGGACAGATGCCTGTGCCCTAGGATCATGTACAGAGCTGAACGTGTACAGAACTGGACGGCACATAGGTGGAACAACCCACAGCTGCTAAAAAATAAAATAAAAAAAGTTGATATGTTGTAATATGTTGTGATGCATGAGGCTTGGGACAAAGACTGTACCATGTGACTTTACCATGCTGTTTTGGAGCAACAGGAAATGGAGGAGGAGCCAAGAGGTGGAGTCCATTGACCACAGCAGAGGAACAAGCCATGTGCTTTGGAACAAAAGACAAAGGCCATATGGCCTTGGGACAGGAAATAAGGGGCTAAGAGGTGGATGGACGTTGTACCAAGATTTGAATCCATTGGCCACAGGGTGGCCCTGCAGTGTAGCCTTGTCATTGGCTGAAGAAATAACATTGTCATTGGCTGTTTGTAACCATGTGATGCATTGTGTAACCGCCCACTGTAACAGGGAATAAAAGGGAAGGCAGTCTTTTGTCACTAGTTGCTTCGCCCCGAGAGAAATGTGCTTGTCATGTGTCTCATTAATTTGGCTATCGTGAAGGACCCACCATGGGATTCCCCCCCTCCTCTCTCTCACACTCCTCTCTGGTTGTGTTGCTTAATAAACCATGGCTTTTTTCTCTTTCTTATTATTTTCTCTTTGCCAATTTTGCCCTCAATCTTGCCTTTCTGATTTCTTTGCAAAATTTGTCTTTTCTCATTTCTCTTTGCCTATTTTGAATTTTATGTTTCTAGTTTGTTAATGATTTTTTTGTCTCTTTCTTATTTTTCTTTAATGATTTAATTTTTGTGACAAATCATTGCTGTTTTGCATTTTATGTTTCTCACCATGCTAATATATCCAATTGTTGGATCTGATAACATGCCAGTACAGAACAAACACAGAAGCAAACGTATATGCCTTCATAGCGTGCCTATGAATGAAATCTCTCAATCTCTCTCTTTTCACTTTGAATCTTTCCTTGCTTTGTGTTTAAATGAGACAAATCTGACAACAAGAAAGCATGTGCTGATTCTGTTCCCTTGTTTGATTTTGGTGAAAACTTTGAAACTTTGTACAACTTCTCTAAAGACAATATACTCACATCTGACAAAGATTAGATCTTATGTGGAAAAATGCACATTGGTCAACACCCCAGAATTGGTCTGGTACATTTCTGAACACACACAACATTGCTGCCACAATTGCTCACATGGAAAATATGGTACAAAACAATCCCTTATCACAAGAAACTGTATGCCTTGTTTTATTGACAGTTATTTTCCTGACTACCTAATGCTGGGTGGCTCAAGGAATTGGGTTTTTAGTATCATAATGTTTTTAGTATTTTGTGTAACAATCTGACAAATGTATCCCTGCCCTGTTGAACCTGTGTAAAACCTGTGTAAGCCTCCCTCTTCTAACCATCTTCTGGAAAAGAACCAAGAACCAACTCCTGCCTCTGATGACTGGACAGAGATGTTTCTATGATGGCAGCCTCTGAGGACTGGACAGATGCCAGTGCCCTAGGATCATGTACAGAGCTGAACGTGTACAGAACTGGACGGCGCATAGGTGGAACAACCCACAGCTGCTAAAAAATAAAATAAAAAAAGTTGATATGTTGTAATATGTTGTGATGCATGAGGCTTGGGACAAAGACTGTACCATGTGACTTTACCATGCTGTTTTGGAGCAACAGGAAATGGAGGAGGAGCCAAGAGGTGGAGTCCATTGACCACAGCAGAGGAACAAGCCATGTGCTTTGGAACAAAAGACAAAGGCCATATGGCCTTGGGACAGGAAATAAGGGGCTAAGAGGTGGATGGACGTTGTACCAAGATTTGAATCCATTGGCCACAGGGTGGCCCTGCATTGTAGCCTTGTCATTGGCTGAAGAAATAACATTGTCATTGGCTGTTTGTAACCATGTGATGCATTGTGTAACCGCCCACTGTAACAGTTAATAAAAAGGGGAGGCAGCCTTTTGTCACTAGTTGCTTCGCCCAGAGAAATGTGCTTGTCATGTGTCTCATTAATTCGGCTATCGTGAAGGACCTCGCCATTGATCTGGGGCACAATGAGGTGCTCCAGATCAAAATTGAGGCTTGCCTACGCAGGGCAAAGCTTCAGGTCATCACGAGGTAAAAAAGATGTTGAGACTCCAGAAAGAGTACAGAGAAGAGCAACAAAGATGATCAGGGGACTGGAGGCTAAAACATGTAAGGAACGGTTGCTGGAATTGGGTATGTCCAGTTTAATGAAGAAAAGGACGAGGGGGGCCAGGATAGCAGTGTTCCAGTATCTCAGGGGTTGCCCCAAAGAAGAGGGAGTCAAGCTATTTTCCAAAGCGCCGGAAGGCAGGACAAGAAGCAACGGATGGAAACTAATCAAGGAGAGAAGCAGCCTAGAACTAAGGAGAAACTTCCTGGCAGTTAGAACAATTAACCAGTGGAACAGTCTGCCTCCAGAAGCGGTGAATGCTCCAACACTGGAAGTTTTTAAGAAGAGACTGGACAGCCATTTGTCTGATGTGGTATAGGTTTTCCTGACTGAGCAGGGGGTTGGACTAGATGACCTCTAAGGTCCCTTCCAACTTTATTATTATTATTATTATTATTATTATTACTATTACTATTATTATTACTTCTTTCGGGAATTGAGGAAGTTTGCTAACTTGATGAAGTTGGAGACACTGATTCTCAGACCATTGTGGATTCTGTTTAATTTTTTTTTTTTGTAAAAAAATTCTTTTATTGAAACAATCAACATCAAACATAAGATCGTATTAAAAAGCAATCATCATATAACCTGAAGATGGAAACAGTATAAAGAATGAAATATGTCTGGATATAAAACTTCTAAAAAGGTTTACAAGAAAAGATTGGACGATGATTTGTCCAGGTTAGTATAAGGAGTTGGACTACAAGACCTCCAAGATCCCTTCTAGCCCTATGATTCTATGATTTACTGTGAAGTTGTTAAAGAGAAGGGTCTAGAGCAGGGGTAGACAACCTTGGCTCTTTTATGACTCATGGACTCCAACTCCCAGAATTCCTGAGCCAGCCATGCTGAGGGGAAAGAGAGAGGTTTTCATGCTGAGCCAGGCTGGCTCAGGAATTCTGGGAGTTTAAGTCCACCAGTCATAAAGCGGCCTATGCCTAGGCCAGAGGTAGACAACCTTGGCTCTTTTATGACTCATGGACTCCAACTCCCAGAATTCCTGAGCCAGCCATGCTGAGGGGAAAGGGAGAGGTTTTCATGCTGAGCCAGGCTGGCTCAGGAATTCTGGGAGTTGAAGTCCACCAGTCATAAAGCGGCCTAGGCCTAGGCCAGGGGTAGGCCACCTTGGCTCTTTTATGACTTGTGGACTTCAACTCCCAGAATTCCTGAGCCAGCCATGCTGAGGGGAAAGAGAGAGGTTTTCATGCTGAGCCAGGCTGGCTCAGGAATTCTGGGAGTTTAAGTCCACCAGTCATAAAGCGGCCTAGGCCTAGGCCAGGGGTAGGCAACCTTGGCTCTTTTATGATTCGTGGACTTCCAGAATTCCTGAGCCAGCCATGCTGAGGGGAAAGGGAGAGGTTTCCAAGCTGAGCCATGCTGGCTCAGGAATTCTGGGAGTTTAAGTCCACCAATCATAAAAGAGCCAAGGTTTCCTACCCCTGGTCTAGAGTATTATAGGAGAGCTGGTTTCAATGTGGCAAAATGAATTTCTTCCTTCTCTGAAAAGTTTTCTTATTATTAATATAATCTCCAGTTGCATCGTGTCTGCTGTCATTTTCATTTTTCTAACAGCACAGAAAATAATCTTCTTCTTAATGAAGGCTCATGCGTGAAATGACAATCAAATAATTGGAAATCTGTAAAAAAAAAGAGAGAGAGAGAGAGAGACAAAAGTATATCCATTGTTAAGTATCTGAAGGTATCCGTCTGTTGTTAACGATCTGAACAGATTTGGGCAGAACCTGGTGCCCTATAAATTTGGTTGCAGTCCAGCTTTAAGCATCACCAATATGAAGATGGCAAACATCTGACTGAGGTGATGAAGGTTAAGGAGATGGCAATTTAATCCATCTGGGAACAGTAGGAACAAGGCATAAAGATAAACGGCATGAAGCAATTAACAAAATGTCGAACTGGGGAAAATTTGAAGAGTGCCAACTTTAGTAAGTCAACGGTAGTTGCAAAGAAAAGAATAAGGGATAAGGATAATCTGTTTATCAAAATGCCAACCAACCCTTTCATTACAATTATCTGGGCTTCTGACTAATTCTTCCTTCCTTCCTTCCTTCCTTCCTTCCTTCCTTCCTTCCTTCCTTCCTTCCTTCCTTCCTTCCTTCCTTCCTTCCTTCCTTCCTTCCTTCCAACAGAGTTGGAAGGGACATTCAAGATCCTATACTGTTCTGGATAAAAGGCTGTCCAGTTTCTTCTTAAAAGCACCCACAACTTCTGGAGGCAAGCCGTTCCACTGGTTAATTGTATGAAAGGAAAACAAAATTATCTTAATAATTCTTTCTGTATAAATCAAACATATTTCTTTGATGGTCAGTTAAAATAAAGGCTTGTGTCTGGTGAGAAATACTTAGTCAAAGGAAGAATTGTGCCCTTTGCAGTAGATTGTGGCTGGCACAAATTTCTTAATATACAGTAGTGGCCAAAAATTATGGAAACCTTTTGGGAAAAGTGTACAGTAGAAATTTATTTATTTATTTATTTATTTATTTATTTATTTATTTATTTATTTATTTATTTATTTATTTATTTATTTATTTATTTATTTATTTATTTATTTATTTATTTATTTATTTATTTATTTATTTATTTATTGGATTTATATGCCGCTCCTCTCCAAAGACTCGGAGTGGCTTACAACATCTATATAAAACAACAGATCATAATCTGAATCCAACCAAAAATATTTTAAAAAATGAGAAACCCCACACACATTCAACATTCACATCACAGTCCACAATCATCCCCAGGCCTGCCAGCAAAGATAAGTTTTAAGGTTCTTTCGGAAGGCCGGGAGAGTGGGAGAAATGCGGACTTCAGGAGGTAGTTGGTTCCAGAGGGCGGGCGCCACAACAGAGAAGGCCCTCCCCCTAGGGCCCGCCAGGCGACATTGTTTCGCTGACGGGACCCGGAGGAGGCCGACCCTGTGCGCTCTCACCAGTCATAGGGAAGTATGTGGCAGAAGACGGTCCCGTAAGTAACCTTTGGTTACGTTTCCACCATTTTTTCTTTTAATTTCTTTATAACTGTAGTCTTGTTCACTTAATAATACTATTTTCATCGCTTTCTGAGCAACCGGTCAACTCTTTGCATCGTTACTTTAATTTTATTACGTTTTACAAGCTCACTCAATGAAAGAACACAACGAAACCGAACCAATTTGATAGCCATCACATAACACACTGACCAATGTCCTCCTCTCAGCTTCAATACATGAGATCAATCACCGGATCCTACTGTGATCGGATTGGCTCATGGCCAAAACAAGATGACACCCGATTGGTTCTGTAAACACTCCTGCTCATTGGCTACAATCGGATGAAGGAAAGCTAGCTGATCTCAACCTAAGCAAGTTATGCTTCCTTTTTCTGGTTCTTTGGCTGTAACTTTTCATAGAATACAGTACAGATAATTGAACAAACTTTGTTGCATTACATTCTTGATTAAATGATCTTTCCATTGATATATAATTTTATGGTACTATCCCCCCCCAAAGTGGTGTTATTAACCATCAAATCTCAAGTGTACAATTTTCCCAAAAGGTTTCCACAATTTTGGCCACTACTGTAAAAAGAACAAGGAAGAAGAATGTAAGAGGACTGAGGAACTGAGTCTCGTTCATGGGTACAATGACACAAGTAGAAACGGTAGTAAGGAAAGTAGTGGTTAGAGTAAGGATAACGAAGAACAGGAAACTGGCTCAGTAGTAGTAGTAGTAGTAGTAGTAGTAGTAGTAGTAGTAGTAGTAGTAATAATAATAATAATAGTAAAGTTGGAAGGGACTTTGGAGGTCATCTAGTCCAACCCCCTGCTCAGGCAGGAAACCTTATACCATTTCAAACAAATGGCTGTCCAGTCTCTTCTTAAAAACTTCCAGTGTTGGAGCATTCACTGCTTCTGGAGGCAGGTTGTTCCACTGGTTAATTGTTCTAACTGTCCGGAAGTTTCTCCTTAGTTCTAGGTTGCTTCTCTCCTTGATTAGTTTCCATCTATTTTGCTTCTTCTCCTGCCTTTGGAAAATCGCTTGACTCCCTCTTCTTTGGGGCAGCCCCTGAGATATTGGAAGGCTGCTATCATGTCCCCCTTCGTCCTTCTCTTTGTTAAAACTAGACATCCCCAATTCCAGCAACCATTCCTTATATGTTTTAGCATCCAGTCCCCTAATCATCTTTGTTGCTCTTCTCTGTACTGTAGTACAGGACATGGAATAAGAATAAGGAACTAACCCAGTGGTCAATTCCAGGAATAGGAGCTGACTTGGAGGCCAGTTCCGACAAAAGGGATGTAGCAAAAGGAAGTGTTCCAGAAAGTCATATGATGATAGTTTTAACAAGAAAAGAGAAATGGGATGGCTATTGGGTGGCCCTAGACTGGGGCTTTTCAACCTTTTCACCCATTGTACCACTTTTAGGATATGGCAATATCCGAGTACCACCAGTCGCCTAGCAAGGTGTCAAAAACTTGATGACCAAAAAAAAAAAAAGGAAAAAAGTGATGAAGTACAGGTAGTCCTCGACTTACAACAGTTCGTTTAGTGACTGTTTGAAGTTACAATGGCACTGAAAAAAGTGCCCCCCAAGCCACAGACGAGCAAGACACCTGCCTGCCTGCCCGCCCGGCGGCGTTCTTCCTCCTATCCGAGGTTTTCATTGTTGTGAGCATTTCTGTTGAGGATTGGCAGCGGGGGGTGGGGTGGGGGTGTTTGGTTTTTATCCCCCCTGTCTGCTGGGTGGTTGCAGCAGGTTTTGGTCACTTCACATGACCCTGGGACACTGTGACCGTCATAAATATGAATCAGTTGCCAAGCATTTGAATGTAAATCACAAGACCCTGGAGATGCTGCCATATTCTGTCTTATCGGCACTTCTTTAGGGCTCAGCAGAAGCACCAGGATCAGCACCGATCTCCAGCTGGAGCCTGGCCTGATCCTGGCGCTTCTGCTGAGCCCTGACAGCCCTGCAGCTCCAGCCATCTCTCGCTCAGGCTTGTGCGGTGCTGCCACCAATTCAGCTCATTCCTCTCCCCCGCTACCACTTTTCTAGGATGGTCATGTACCACCTGCCAGGTGCCAATGTACCACAGGTGGTACCCGTACCACTGGCTGAAAAGCCCTGCCCTAGAAGGTCAAGGGGTGGGCACAATCGTAAGGTATAAAGCAGGGGTGTCAAACTCACCATGTCATGTGACATGTTGCAACGTATCACGACTTTTTCCCCATTGCCGAAACTGGGGTGGGCACAGTATAAAGTCTGCCTAAAAAATCTGGATGTTGCCATTTGGCCTTAACCATCACACTTAATGTCTGCTGTCTATTTGGTCCTTATTGCAATAGCTTGTTGAAATGTGAGTACTGAATTTGTGTGTTAAATTTAAATAAACCTCTGGATCCTAAAGTGAGAATTTTGTTGTGTGTTGTCTCTTGTTTCTCTTTCACATGTTTTCCCCCTGACAATTGTTCTCCCTATCAGGAAATTTCTCCTTAGTTCTAGGTTGCATCTCACCTTGATCACTTTTCATTCATTGCTTCTTGTCCTGCTTTCAGGTGCTTTGGAGAATAGGTTGACACCCCCCCCCTTCCACTGGGGCAGCCCCTTAGATATTGGATTTAATTTATAGGCTGCCCATCTCACTGATCAAGCAACTTTGAGTGGGTAACAGTCAAAAGATCAATACAGGAACAATTACCATTATATATACATACGCATACAATACGTACATACATGCACAAGATTTGTTCGTGAGCTACCTGTGTAAGCTTAAAACAAAATCTCTTTAGTCTGCTGTTTTCTATTTCCATATTTATTCCCCATTAATCATAGCTAGTTGGAAGCTTCAAAGTAGATCTTCAAACAGAGGCTATATAATCATGTGCCAGAGTTGCTTAGAAGAGTCATTTGCAAATTGCTGGTTTAGATGACCTCTGATATACTTCCATTGCTGGAATTGCTGATTTTCTGATAATCATGTTTCCAGTTATGCCATGATAGATGCAGAAGTATTCATTTAAAACCCATCTAGTGGGTGAAAAAAAACCCCAAATTAAATACTTGTTTTTCTTTCCCAGATATATGTTATTTGTCTATCCCTGCATTCTGAAACAAACAGGGTTGCTGGGTTGTTGTTGTTTTTTAAATCCAGATGGTTCAGTGAAAAGTTTTATGCATGTCTTTGCGTTTGTCTATAATTGTTCTGAATTAAAGTACTAGCTATCTTTAAAAAAAAGATGGGCAAAGCTGATTTTGGTTTGAAAGAAGACAGACGTATTCTTATATTGTGTTTTCTGTATTCCCAGTTCAGGAGTCAAACTTAGGTATAGATTATTTTTATTTTCTAAGGTCTTTTTTTTAAAGAGGGTTGTGTTGTGTTGTTTTTCTCCTCGGTTTTTGTTTAAAGTTGAGTTTTTTAGATATTTTCTTTTTTTTCTTTGTGACTTATTTCTTTTCTAGTATTTTTTTTTACTTTTTTGAAATCAATGCCAACTAAAAACTTCATATTTTTTCCTTGTCCTATGTAAGTATCGGCCTCTAGATATACAAGTAATTCTCAACTTCTGGCCACAATCGAGCCCAAAATTTATGATGTTAAATGAGAAATTTGCTAAGTGAGTTTTGCCCCATTTTACGAGAATCAGATACTTCCTAACTGGGCGAATTAAAATCTGGTATTTGTTTTTACAGGAAGCACATATTCTTCATAACAGAAAACTCTCTTGGTTAAGGATGAGTTTGTTGGATCTATCTTTCTTTGGAAATTCAAAATCTGCTAGGGATACAGTCGTTTTGATTAACTAGTGTGAAAAATTTTGCAGTTGAAAAAGAAGTAATGTAGAAGGATATTTTATTTTTAATAGTGGTTCACTAAATGCCTTAGTATTATCCAGGTATATTATGCAGGTTTTTGAAATTCTTTTTACTTTGTCTGTGGATCAGATAATTTCGGCTGGAGATTTTAATTAACTTTTAGACACCTTACTATAGCATAGTACATCCTCCCCCTTCGCCTTAATTTAATCCACATACATGGAAAGTATTGCAAACTTTACACATCAGAGTTTAATTTGTTGGAGACACAGCAACTGTTAAATTATTCACAAGAAGAACGTATTCTTCCACTTCCACTTAAAATTTGTCCTTGATGAAACTGTTTTTACCATCTTATACATTAGTTGAAAGGAGAAAAACATATAAAATCAAGACTATTACTGTATCTGATCTTAACCCAATTGTACTAGTAGCCACTACAGCAGCGGTTTTCAACCTGTGGGTCGCGACCCCATTTGGGGTCGAACGACCATTTCACAGGGGTCGCCAAACAACACAGTCCGCCATTTTTTCTCCCCTTTTCCTTAGCTGTGCTACTCCCTCTTATTCTATTGGCTTTTGAAAGCCAATAGAATAGACTCTCTTGAATAGAGTCTAATTCTATTGGCTTTCAAAAGCCAATAGGAATTGTCCAGGCTGTCTCCGCCCTGCTGAGCCCGCCAAAAGTCCCAGTCTGCAAACGGTGCTGCAAGTTGTCTGCAGCGAAGGTGAGCTCAATGGAAGTTTATTTATTATTATTATTATTATTATTATTATTATTATTATTATTATTATTATTATTATTATTATTATTATTATTTGACATATGCCGCCCTTCTCCTCAGACTGCTCCCTGCTGAGCAACTACTAAAAATGTAAGTAAAAGAGGGCCAGGGGTGGGAGGTGGGAGGCCGGCGGGCGCAGGGAGAGTTTTTGGCGCGCGTGGGGCCCGGTGGGTTTTTTACCTCCCTTAGGCTGGGCCAGATGGTGGCCCAGCCCGTGGTCGCCCTGTGCCATCGCTGCTGCAGCTGCCCAGGAGCGCCTGGGCCTGCCTGCCCCCGCCCCGAACAGGCGGCAGCGAAGGTAAGGCTAGCGGGGCAGCGGCGGGCGCAGGGAAGGTTTTTGGCGCACGTGGGGCCCGGCGGGTGGCTTACCTCCCTTGAGCTGGGCCAGCTGGTGGCCCAGCCCGTGGTCGCCCTGCACCGTCGCCGCCGCGGCCGCCCAGGAGCACCTGAGCACCTGGGCCTGCCTGCCACCGCCCCAAACAGGCGGCGGCCTACGCCTCGGCCAGCACAGGGGGCAGCACTGTGCATCTGCGGCGCAGGGGGTAACACCACGCATGCGCGGCGCAGGGGTAGCACCATGCATGTGCGGCGCAGGTCGGGGTCGCAGCCTGAAAAAGGTTGAGAACCGCTGCACTACAGTAAAGTGTTCCAGTTTGATAAGATGTATATAATGACATTATTATAAAAGAATTTGGCTTTCATAAAGCAGATGCGATAAAAATTTGAGGAGACAATAGGAGGGAGGGGAGAAAGAGAGAGAGAGAGAGAGAGAGAGAGAGAGAGAGAGAGAGAGAGAGAGAGAGAGAGAGAGAGAGAGAGAGAGAGAGAGAGAGAGAGAGAGAGAGAGAGAGAGAGAGAGATGATAAACAGGTAGGTGATAGATAGATGATAGATAGGCAGGTGGGCGAGCAGACAGACAGACCATCAAACAGTGTGATGATGCCCCCAGACATTTTCCCAGATATCTCTCCAGATGTCAGCTCGAAGGAAGATGAACCTGCCCCAGGCACATCTGGAGGGGCATTGGTCAATGGCTCCAAGCAGCCAGCTGAGATGGATTTGGCTGAAGCACAACTGCAGCAGGACTGCCCTGAGGCATCAGGTGGGGAAAGCATGCAACTGCAACTGGTCAGTGATGAGGAAGAGGAACTGCCTTCTGCACCTGATCCAAGAACACATAAGGCAAAGAAAAGGCAGGAGCAGAGAATGTCAGCCAGATTACTTGCAAGGAGGCAGCCTCGCCCTTCTTGATGCGCTGCACCAGAAGTTGGCTATTTAGCACAGCAGGTAGATGGAGACAATGCTGGGAACGAGGTGTTTGTTTTCTTGCTGTGTTTGTTTTCTTGCCTTGAACTTCGGATCGTGTCTCTTCAGCTGTTGCTTTTTGCCTTGCCTTGCCTTGCCTTTGCCTTGTAGACTAGTGTTGACTTCATTTGAGTAGCCTGTGGAACTCATTGGGGGGTGATCTGGTGCTGGCACAGGAAATTGCTGGGGAATAACAAGCAATTGTTAAAATAACAATTCAGGTTCAGGAGCCTTAATAAAGACTCTTTACACATGTGGTGTGTGTGTGTGTGAGTGAGTGAGTGGAGATAGATAGATAGATAGATAGATAGATAGATAGATAGATAGATAGATAGATAGATAGATAGATAGATAGATAGATAGATAGATGGATGGATGGATGGATGGATGGATGGATGGATGGATGGATGGATGGATGGATGGATGGATAGACAGATAGACGGATAGGACCACCTTTCCCCCAAGGACATCTACTCATCCTACCAGGTCAGACAGGGTGGGCACGCTCCTAGCCCCTTCCTCTAAATATTGCCATCCGATGGGAGCTAGGAAGGGTACTTTCTCCGTGCCAGCCTCTGCCTATGGAACTCTTTGCCACATGAACTTTGGCACGCCACCACCCTTCTAGCCTTCTGTGAAGTTGAAGACCTGGATTTTCTCCCAAGTGCTGGAATAAGATTAGATGCATGCACATCAGACATTTGACTTGGCACCAGGGTTTTGTTGTTGTTGTTGTTGTTATTTTTAATGTTTCTAATATGTTTAGTTTTATAGTTTTAATATGGTTTTGCCTGTTGTTTTAACTTGTGTTCGGGAGGTGCCCAGAAATTGGTTATAAGATAGACAGCTATATAAATGTTTTAAATAAACAAATAAAACCAACACATAAATTGCATTACTGATGTTTCATGAAGAAATGTTTAAAAATGGAACATAAAAGTGAAAAACCTCTGAGTACATAATGCGAGAAGACCTCCATCGGAATAATTTAGTGCTTTAATAAGTGCTAACTGGGATATTTAAATTCCTTCATGCATTTGATACAGAAGGGTCACTGAATTGCACAAGGCAAAAATATTGGGAATAGAAGGAAAGGCCCGGAAAAATACTTAGCTCTAAAAACTGGATATTATTTCGGCTCTCAAGTATGTTTGAGATAAAGTGTGCAGTGATTCCTAAGTACATATGTTCCATATCAAAACGTATTGATAGGAAGAATAATGATAAATTATCACCTAATCAATGAATTAGAATAAGTGTCTAGAACAGGGGTTGCTGGCTGAGGAATTCTGGGAGTTGAAGTCCACAAGTCTTAAAGTTGCCAAGGTTGAGAACCCCTGGTCTAGAATATGTGCAAGTAGTCCTCAGTTTACAATAGTTCATTTTGTGACCGTTCTAAGTTACAACAGCACTGAAAAATGTGACTTAGGACCGTTTTCCACCACTGCAGCATTCCCATGGTTATGGAATCAAAATTCAGACACTTGGCAGCTGACTGACTCATACTTATGACGGTCGCAGTGTCCCGGGGTCATGTGATCCCCTTTTGTGACTTTCTGACAAGCAAAGTCAATGGGGAGGCCAGATTCACTTAACCACCATGTTACTAACCTAACAGCTGCAATGATTCACTCTAACTACTGTGGCAAGAAACGTCGTAAAAATAAATGTCTCGCTTAACAACATAGATTTGGGGCTCAATTGTGGTCATAAATCAAGGACTACCGGTATAAATATATTTAACATTTAAATTGTCTTTGTCATCATTCCAGAAAGAACAAACATAAGATGGTTAGGAACCTCATGAGGTAAATAAAACAGTATACAGAACACACCTAAGAGAAAAAGGCGGGAAAATGGGAAACGCCCCCTTTATACTTACAGCAACCAATCATAGCATAGATTGCCTCATGCATGAGTTACTAATTTAACAACTGCAGTTGATTCGTTTAACAACGGTGGCAAAATGGGGCGCACCTCACTTAAGAACTGTTTTGGTTAGCAACAGAAATTTTGGGCTCAAGTGTGGTCGTAAGTCGAAGATTCTCTGTCCAGCATTTTGTTTTGTTGGAAAACATGTAAAATTACAAGCTTTTTAAGGTTCCTTGCAATAATTATCTGAAGGATAATTTTCTTCAAATACAGACGACTGATCTAAGATCAAAATCCATATTAGATGGTGAACATCCTCCTCCTGAGTGTATATTTTAAAAAAATAAAAATAAAGTGATGCATTAGTTCAATAATTAATACTTTTTTATGAAAAGGAAAACCCTAAATTATCTAAATTCATGGCTGCCGTATGATTATGGAAGGGTTATCTTTCCTGGTTTTCAGTCTTATCACGAGGAGAGCATTTAATGTCTTTATTGAAAGGAAATGATTAAGCCAGGAAATCATGATGGACACAATTAAAAAGAGATTATGTGAGGCATATAATAATATTTCAGGGCTCTTGGCTCCATTTCTTTTAGCAAAAATGTTATTGTGGGTCCCGCATTAAAGGCAGTAAGACATATATAGGGAAGATGTGGAGATGAGGATGATCACTTTTAGCCTATATTCACCTCAAAATCTACTCTCTGAGGGAAGACCAGTTTGAAAATGGCTGATCTGGGAGGGTGTAATCAAGTCATTACATGAAGTGAGTTATTGAAAGAGGGATTTGGATCGCCCCAAATGGTTAAATTACAATAAAGGTAAAGGTGAGGATGAAGAAAGAAAGAAAGAAAGAAAGAAAGAAAGAAAGAAAGAAAGAAAGAAAGAAAGAAAGAAAGAAAGAAAGAAAGAAAGAAAGAAAGAAAGAATACATTTAGGAAGACCTTCTTCTTCTTAACTTCTCTGCCAATTCCTAGGTCCATCTGTTAAAGTGTCCTCTCCTTGACCGTCATGCATCATTGCAGTATATTATATTAATTCATTTTTTAATAAATAATTAATTCCAAGGCAATACAAGGGACAGAGAAGCAGCCGTTTTTACGAAGAGCAAAGAGAAACAAGATGCAATACAGAAATTCTGATCATCTCCAGCAGCGTCTCCTTTTCACTCTCCCTCCCTCCCTCCCTCCTCAAACAGTTCTTTTGACAGAAGGAAAAAAAGAATTTTCATAGCAAAGACAGTGAACCATCCATCCTGCAAAACCATTAGGGAAAATAACATGTGTGTGTGTGTGTGTGTGTGTGTGTGTGTGTCTCCGTGATTTCTGTCGCTAAGCGAGGCATTTAAGTGAATTGTACCCCATTTTAGGACCTATCTTGCCACAGTTGTTGTTAAGCCAATCGCTGCGGTTGTTGAATTATTTACACGGTTTGTTAAGTGAATCCAGCTTCCCCCGTTGATGTTGCTTGTCAGAAGGTCAAAAAGGGATCACGTGGCCCCCCGGGGGTGGGGTGGGGACACTGCGACCGTCATAAAGACGAGTCAGCTGCCAAGTGTTCTGAATTTTGATCAGCTGACCAAGGAGATGCTGCAATGGTCGATGGGGTGAAAAGTGGTCATAAGTCACTTTTTTCCCATTGTAACTTTGAAGGGTCACTAAACAAATCCTTGTAAGTCGGGGACTATCTGTACTCATCAACTGTAGGAGAACTAAGGAGCTGTTGTGGTTGGTTTTGACTTCTTCCAGACAATTAGTGACTTTTTACCTTGTTAGATGAGGTAAAATTATGCTGACAGGTTCACCAGCCTCCAATTTTTTCCCTTAAGCCTGCTCTGTGGAACTGATCCAAATCCCAGGAGCTCTTGTATTGAGTTAATGCAGGGTCTTCAAACCTGGCCCTTTTATGACTGGTGGACTTCAACTCCAGAATTCCTCAGCCAGCGTGCCTGGCTGAGGAATTCTGGGAGTTGAAGTCCACCAGTCATAAAAGGGCCAGGTTTGAAGACCCTTGATGTAGACTTTAAGAGGAGTGGACTTCAACTCCCAGAATTCCTCAGCCAGAGTGCCTGGCTGAGGAATTCTGGGAGTTGAAGTCCTCCAGTCATAAAAGGGCCAGTTTGAAGACCCCTGATGTAGACTTTAAGAGGGTGGACTTCAACTCCCAGAATTCCTCAGCCAGAGTGCCTGGCTGAGGAATTCTGGGAATTGAAGTCCACAAGTCATAAAGGAGCCAGGTTTGAGGACCCTTGAGTTAATGATATTAATGAAGTCAGCCTCTGAATTTTGATATAGGAATCTATTTTATATAAGCCAGTCGATAAGTGTGTTAACGGGGGAAAAAATCAAATGACAGTACACGCTACATTAATTTTCCTCCCATAACTTCTCTCCCACAAACAAATTCTGTTGTGACAAAACATATGCTAATGCAGAAATTATAACTTAGACTCGTACCTGCCAAGACAGATGGAAACTATCCGGGTTTCAATGGTCAAGCTTCAAAATAAACATTTCTACCTGTCAGAAATGTCTGTCAGAAATCAGCCCTTAAAAGATTCACATTTGAACCTATTTGGAGTTTACATTTATTTATTGGATTTCTGTGCTGCCCGCCTCAACTAATAGAGTGACTCTGAGTGGCTTATAATAAAAATTAAACCATGCAAAAAACAATTACAATGAAAAACCAAGGTGAGACTCTCAATGAGAGTTGTACCGAAAAAAGCCCTGATTCTTTCTTTTCTTTTCTTTCTTTTCTTTTCTTTCTTTTCTTTTCTTTCTTTCTTTCTTTCCTCCTTCCCTCCTCTTTCTTTTTCTTTCTCTTTCTTCCCTTCCTCCTCTCCACTTCCTCCTTTCCTCTCTTCCTTGTCTTCCCTTCCTTCCCTTCCTTCCCTTCCTTCCTTCCCTCTCTCCCTCCCTCCCTCCCTTTCTTCCTTCCTTCCTTTCTTCCTTCTGTCTTCCCTTCCATTCCCCTCCCTCCCTTCCTCCCTCACTCCTTTCCTTCCTTCCTTCCTTCTGTCTTCTCTTCCACTCCCCTCCCCTCCCTTCCTTCCTTCATTCTTTCCTTCCTTCCTTCCTTCCTTCCGTCTTTCCTTCCTCTCCCCTCCCTCCCTTCCTTCCTTCCTTCCTTCTCTCTGTCCCCCTCCTTCCCTCCATTCCTTCCTCCTTCCCTCCCTCCCTCCCTTCCTTCCTCCCTCCCTCGCTCCCTCCCTCCCTCCCTTCCTCCATTCCTCCCTTCCTCCTTCCTCCCTTCCCCCTCCCCCTTCCTTCTTTCCTTCTGCAAAGAGGACAAATAAGACAATAGTGAGAGGTTGGAGATCCTAAATCCTATGGAGAACAGGGAAAAGATGTAAATATATTTAGCATAAACTAGAAATGGCTAACAGAAGACATGACAGAAAGCCTTCAAGGGCCTCATAGGCAAAAGAGTGGGCATTTATTCTCCAAATGCCTGAAAGTAGGAAAACAACCAATATAGGGGAGCTTTACAGAGGGAGACCCATCCTCACAATTCAGTTAGAAATTATTCCTGTACTGTTCTCCATTTTTGGAAGCCTATTATTGTTTCGCTACTGCTGAAAGCAAGATCTGAATTGGGTGAATCAACCACTTGGAACTCACTTCTAGGAATGTTGCAAACTTGAACCATCCCAAGATTGAAATGTTTCCATGGCAGAACGTTCAAAACACAGGTGGTCCTCGCTTACGACCCACAACTGAGCCCAAAGTTTCTGTGGCTAAGTGAAACGTCATAAATACGAATCAGTTGCCAACCATCTGAATTTTGCTCACATCATCATGGGAAGCTGCGATGGTCAGTAAGTGTGAAACACGGTGGTAAGTCACTTTTACAGTGCCGTTGTAACTTTGAACAGTCACTAAATGAACTGTTGTAAGTCGAGAACTATCTGTATTTGGAGATTAGTTCTGGTGGGACAGGATACACTAAAAAAAAACTTTGATGGCTTAAGATACAGGAGATCTGGACAGACTTGAACACTGGGCGCTATCTAACAAAATGAAATTCAATGGTGAAAAAAGGAAGGTTCTACATCTAGGCAAGAAAAACCAAATGCACAGGTATAGTATAGAGGGTACCTTGCTCAATAGTAGTAACTGTGAGAGGGACCTCGAGTCCTAGTGGACAATCACTTAAATATGAGCCAGCCGTGTGCTGCAGCTGCCAAAAAAGCCAACGCAGTGCTAGGCTGCATTAACAGAGGGATAGAATCAAGATCACGTGAAGTATTAATACTGCTTTACAAGGCCTTGGTAAGGCCACACTTGGAATACGGCATCCAGTTTTGGTCATCATGATGTAAAAAAAGATGTTGAGACTCTAGAAAGAGTACAGAGAAGAGCAACAAAGATGATTAGGGGACTGGAGGTTAAAACATATAAGGAACAGTTGCTGGAATTGGGGATGTCTAGTTTAACGAAGAGAAGGACGAGGGGGGACATGATAGCACCGTTCCAGTATCTCAGGCAGCCCCCCAAAGAAGAGGGAGTCAAGCTGTTCTCCAAAGCCCCTGAAGGCAGGACAAGAAGCAACGGATGGAAACTAATCAAGGAGAGAAGCAACCTAGAACTAAGGAGAAACTTCCGGACAGTTAGAACAATTAACCAGTGGAACAACCTGCCTCCAGAAGCAGTGAATGCTCCAACACTGGAGGTTTTTAAGAAGAGACTGGACAGCCATTTGTCTGAAATGGTGTAGGTTTTCCTGCCTGCCTGAGCAGGAGGTTGGACTTGATGACCTCCAAGGTCCCTTCCAACTTTATTATTATTATTATTATTATTATTATTATTATTATTATTATTATTATTATTATTATTAATAATAATAATAATAATAATAATAATAGTGCGAACATTTTTTAATTTCCCAATCCTTTCATGTATCTACCGCCTTGCTTCATGTCAGAAGTTGAAGAGTCTGTTCCAGAAACTTA
>JARGCV010000734.1:0-117500 GCA_034064705.1 Bothrops alternatus
CCTCTAAGATCCCTTCCAATGACCCCATTCTTCTGTATTCTCTGCTCTCTCTGTGGATCGTAAAGTTTCCTGGTATTTCGTAAAATTCCTGGTTTTTAAGAAGAGACTGGACAGCCATTTGTCCGAAACGGTATAGGGTTTCCTACCTGAGCAGGGGGTTGGGAC
The DNA here is from genome assembly GCA_034064705.1 of Bothrops alternatus. Lineage (NCBI taxonomy): Eukaryota > Metazoa > Chordata > Lepidosauria > Squamata > Viperidae > Bothrops > Bothrops alternatus. The sequence continues at coordinate 166 of JARGCV010000734.1, forward strand.
TAGATGACCTCCAAGGTCCCTTCCAACTTTATTATTGTTGTTGTTGTTGTTATTATTATTATTATTATATCAAACAAACTAGAGCATAAAGAGCCTAAAGAAAAGGGGTGGATAAACTAGGGGGGAAAAACTGCCCTGGATGATTTTTTTTTTTTTTTTTGGTCTAATGCCAGGGGGTAAGATTGGACCACACAGAGATCCAGCTGGCTGCAATCTTAGCTGGCTGAGGACAGAATGACCAGTGAAAAGGGAAGGTTCACCACTGTTGACCTGCTGGCTGCGTGGCAACAATCCCATGAATGAACACCGCACAAGGGCAGCTCTTTGGAGCTGGGGTAGGGTTGAAAAAACAAGATGGCCGCCATGGCAATTGAAGCGCCATCATCTCATGGCGTCCATCTTGGGTTTTTTAGGCCTCGCCCCACAATTTTACAGCCGTTTTTTTTTAGGCCTCGCACCTCAATTTACAGCCGTTCTTTTAGGCCTCGCCCCTCAATTTACAGCCATTCATTGGAAGTTCATTTGAAACTTACAATGGCACTGAGAAAGGGGATTTATGACCGGTCCTCACACTTAGGACCAATGCCGCATCTACACGGTCACATGGTTAAAATTTAGGCACTTGGCAACTGACTTGTATTTATGACGGTTGTGGTCTCCTGAGATCACATGATCATTTTTTGCAACCTTCTGACAAACAAAGTCAATGGGGGAAGCCAGGTTCACTTAATCATCAGGTAGCTCACTTAACAACTGCAGCAATGGACTTAACCACTGTGGCAAGAAAGGTCATAAAATGGGGAAAAACTCAGCGATGGAAATTCTGTCTTGATGAAAATGTACTAAGACACAATACGAATTAATCTGTCTTCTTTCTCTCCCTCTCTCTCTCTCTCTCTCTCTCTCTCTCTCTCTCTCTCTCTCTCTCTCTCTCTCTCTCTCCTCTCTCTCTTCTCTCTCTCTCTCTCCTCCTTCTCTCTCTTCTCTCTTTTTCGTTCCCCCAGAACTGCAGGACTATTCTTTCATCTTCTCCCACAAAGGCTACGTGACCCTTAGAGGTAGATCAACCTCAAGAACTTCTCTCAGAACATCACCATCTGCCTCTGTTCTTTCTCCGACTCGCCGGCCAGACAAGCTCTGTTCTCCTATTCCACCAAAGACCAAGACAAGGAAATCCTGATCGAGAAGGTTCAAGGCCTGGATGGCTCTCGGTGGTAACACACGGTCTACATAGGCGGTGTGCCTCAGCGCTTCCGAAGTCCCGGATTTGTACCAAGAGTGGCAGAAGATCTGCATCACCCTGGGCATCTGAGACGGGGGGTCCTCGCCTTGCAGTTCAATGGAAAAAACGATGCCCAGGAAGGTGGTACGTCAAGGCTACTTCATCAGACCGCATGCTTTGGTCCAGCTTGGCCGAGCCCACCACGAGGAGATCTTTCTTTCAGGGAGAGATCCAGCAAGTGTACATGTGGAATTCTACTGACAGTGTCCACGATCCACCCATGATCGAATGGTCCAAGCTGAGCTATGAAACTCAAGGCAAAGTAGTGCTGGATCACCTTCCCTGGCCACCATACCTCCATACCTGTTAGATGTAAATTTCCACCTCCGGTCAACTTCTGTCCTGCAGTTTCCATCCAGGATCACTGGTCAAAACCCGGGATGTTCAGATCACATTTGATCACACCCAGGACCTTGGATCCCTGCCCCGCTTCTACTTGATCAGTTGAATCAGTTCAGACCTTCGAGGCAGGTTGATTTTTCCAAATTATTATTTGCGGGGGGAGGGGTTGGGGGGAAGGGAAAGTAATTTGACTTGAGGACCTCTGCCCTGACCGTACAACTGGATCTTCTGATTTGATTTTCAGAAATTTGGCGCCTGGAGATTTGAATCCAATGGCCAAACTGAAGAAGAACCGACTTTTTCTGGGTCCGTTGCCCCTCACATTTTAGGAGTTCAGCCATGTTGTCATTTGTGGGGTCCCTTGGAGCTCTTTAAAGCTTGTTGGTTTTCTTGCAGACGTTTCATGAGCTAACTAGGTAACATCATCAGTGCTAGAAGGAATGGGGTTTTGCAGAGAGGAGGGAGGAGGAGGAGGGACTCCTTGATGCTCTCTGAGCTTAGTGGTTTTCTTGCAGACATTTCACAACCCAACTAGGTAGCATCACCAATCTAGAAGGGAGTGAGGGGGTCTGCTTTTACTTTTATGTACTAGTGGCTTGCCCCCCTCAATGTTGGTGAGAGTGTTCTTGGGGTTTCCTTGATTAAGTTGTTGTTTACTGTTAGCTTGTGCGTTCTGCACTGGTCCACTAGATCAACAGTCAAGATTAACACCAAGATTAACACTAGACCAACAGTCAAGATTAACGCTAGACCAAAAATCAAGATTAACACCAAGATGGACACTAGACCAACAGTCAAGATTAAAACCAAGATTAACACTAGACCCAACAGTCAAGATTAACACTAGACCAACAGTCAAGATTAAAAACCAAGATTAACACTAGACCAACAATCAAGATTAAAACCAAGATTAACACTAGACCAACAGTCAAGATTAAAAACCAAGATTAACACTAGACCAACAGTCAAGATTAAAACCAAGATGAACACTAGACCAACAGTCAAGATTAACACCAAGAAGAACACTAGACCAACAGTCAAGATTAACACCAAGATGAACACTAGACCCAACAATCAAGATTAACACTAAACCAACAGTCCAAGATTAACACTAGACCAACAGTCAAGATTAAAACCAAGATTAACACTAGACCAACAGTCAAGATTAAAAACCAAGATTAACACTAGACCAACAGTCAAGATTAACACCAAGATGAAACACTAGGACCAACAGTCAAGATTAACACCAAGATGAACACTAGACCAACAGTCAAGATTAAACACCAAGATGAACACTAGACCAACAATCAAGATTAACACTAAACCAACAGTCAAGATTAACACTAGACCAACAGTCAAGATTAAAACCAAGATTAACACTAGACCAACAGTCAAGATTAAAAACCAAGATTAACACTAGACCAACAGTCAAGATTAACACCAAGAGAACACTAGACCAACAATGAAGATTAACACTAGACCAAAAATCAAGATTAACACCAAAATTAACACTAGACCAACAGTCAAGGTACTAGACCAACAATCAAAATCACCAAGAACCACCAAACACTTGACTGAGCAAGGAAACCCTACTCCCCTTCTAGCACTGATGATATTACCTCCTTGGGTCATGAAAAGTCTTCAAGAAAACAACCAAGCTCAGAGAGGACCAAGATTCCCATAGTTGTCTTCCTCCTCTACTCCACAAACCCCACTCCATTCTAGCACTGATGATGCTACTTAGTTGGGTCATGAAACGTCTGCAAGAAAAGGCACCCAGCTCAAAGAGCACCAGGGACCCTTTATTTCAACTCTGAGCTACAAAGATTCTCTTCTATTGGAATCTGGTCCTTCCTTCCTCGTTCCCCCGTCTTCTCCTGTATTTTCATATGCAAGGATCACGTGGTTCATGCTTCTGGTAGTAAGCATTAAATGAACTTATTATGCGCCTGCAATTAAAACCAGCACAGAAATAGCATTAAAAACAGCAGTAATATTATAACATGCGAATCAATTATAAGATATAAAATAAAGCACCGCTAGATTAAGAGGCTTATAATATCGCGCTATTATTTATTGATAAGTTTTGAAGGCCCAAGGAATATACTGTAATCTCTTGAGCTTTGTGTAAGAATAATTCTGGATAAGTTAACCTCAAAAAACAAAAACAAAGGTGAGAAAAGACAGGGTGAAATCTTTAAAAATCCAAGGGAATAAGATTTTTCTCCCAAATGCATAAAGAGGGGCAGATAGTCCTCGTGTTACAACCGTAATTAAATCCTACAATTCCGTGAGGGGTCATAAAACATGACCGGACCCAATTTTATGAGATTTTTTTTGCAGCAGTTATGAAGCCAACACCAAAACTCATAAAGCAAACAGGATAGTCCATTAAGCGAACACTGCAGTTGTTAAGCAAAGCCATTGTTGGCCGTGAAGCGGGTTTTTTTTTTTTAATTTTTGCAAGCAATTGGAAACGATGGCTGATTCCTAGCCAAAATGTCCGTGCCCTTTAATAAATTCATCTTCACCCAGCCCTGTGTTTTTGTCTGGAATTTCAGGGAGGCAACTGGCAGTCCCAAAGAGGGGTGCGCCTTCCAGATTGGGTTGATGAGTGATATTTTATGGAACTAGGGGTACAGTTGTGAGTGCTGCAGTTAAGGGAAAGGAGGAGGGAGGGAAGAGAGAAATGGGAGGGAGGGGAGGGGAGGGAGGGAGGGAGGGAGGAGGAAAGTAGAAAAGAAGGGAGTGAACTGTTGTGAAGGAGAAGTAGAGAAAGAATGGGATGAGGGATGAGGAGGAGGAGAATTAGAAGAATTAGAATTAGAATTGGAATTAGAAGAAGAAGAGGGAGGAGGAGAGGAGGAGGAGGAGGAGGAGGAGGAGGTGGAGGAGGAGGAGGAGAGGAGGAGGAGAAGCAGAAGCAAAAGAAGAAGCAGAAGAAGAAGAAGCAGAAGAAGAAAGAAGAAGAAGAAGAAGAAGAAGAAGAAGAAGAAGAAGAAGAAGAAGAAGAAGAAGAAGAAGAAGAAGAAGAAGAAGAAGAGGAAGAGGAAGAAGAAGAAGAAGAGGAAGAAGAAGAAGAGAAGAAGAAGAAGAAGAAGAAGAAGCAGAAGAAAAAAAAGGAAGAAGAAGCAGAAGCAGAAGAAGAAGAAGAAGAAGAAGAAGAAAAAGAAGAAGAAGAAGCAGAAGCGAAGAGAAGAAGAAGAAGAAGAAGAAGAAGAAAGAAGAAGAAGAAGAAGAAGAAGAAGAAGAAGAAGAAGAAGAAGAAGAAGAAGAAGAAGAAGAAGAAGAAGAAGAAGAAGAAGAAGAAGAAGAAGAAGAAGAAGAAGAAGAAGAAGGTACTCCATCCTCATGTGGATGGATTGTGATTTGCGTAGTGTTGAGGTCATCAAGGTCCATGGGCTACTGCCCAATATAAACTCCTTATGGTCTTCACTGGAGGACTGCAGCCTCTTCAGTTCCAGCCCTTTCTACTCGGTCCCCCAGTGAAGCTCATCCTGAGACCTTTTTTCCGAAGGTGAGCAATTCCTTCCACCTCTGGAGAATCTTGGAAAACATCCGATGGAGGAGGGAGGTTCCACCTTAACGTTGGACATTCCACTGTGACTTGGAAGTTTGAAACCAAAACCAGTTCAACCACCAGAATCTAATACAAACCCCAATTTGCCTACTTTATGAACAATTTAATTCATTCTCTTACTTCTCTCCCCCCCCCACCACCCCGCCCCGAGTCCTATCAGATAATCCTGGTGTTGTTGATGTTCTGTCGGGTTGGCCTTTGACATGGGTCCACAGCGCACCAAACAGAAGAGACATTACAGTACATGCAGCGCAATATCTGGATACAAGGAGTGCTCAGAACAAACAAGGGAAGGTCCAGGTTGATCACCACAGATGGGGTGGGAATGAGGTTTACAAGCCCCATCTCACTTGGCACTTCAAAAGCTGAAGCTGCATTTTCTTCTCTTTCTGGAGTCCTGGGGGGGGAGGGGAGAGGGAGTTAATAAATGTTATATTATGTTTTCTCAACTGCATTTGGGGGTGATATGGGATTATGTTTGGAGGTATTAAAGTATTGCTCAGATGGCCTCGGAAGAGCAAGGAGGAGTGAAGGTTGAGGTATGTAGGAAGAGGGTAAGAGGGTGAAGATGGGAGATAGAGGTGGGAGGAGGGGTGATGTAAAGAAAGGAGAAAGTAAGTAGTTAGATGGAAAGACGAGGGGGAGTTTAGATGTAGGAGGATGTGGTGGGGGGGGTACCGAGCAGTTATTTGGATTGTTTGGTAAATGTGTTATATGATTATTATCAGTTGAGTTATTATCTTTATTCTTGTATGTAAAAAATTTTGTAAAACTTAATAAAAATATTTAAAAACAAAAAAAAAATGGAGTCCTCGGAGAGGAGCGGCATATACGTGTAAACAATTAAATTAAATTAAATTAAATTAAATTAAATATTTTCAGTTTAGCTGAAACTAAAACACATGAAGAACGGTGGCAGGAATTGGGTATGGTTAGTCTAGAGAGAAAAGAAGGACCAGGAGTGACATCATAATAATTTATTTATTTATTTGTTTTATTTGGGTTTGTATGCCGCTCCTTTCCAAGGGACTCGGAGCGGCTAACAACATATATATAACAACATATAATAATAGTAATAGTAATAGTAATAGTAATAGTAATAGTAATAGTAATAGTAATAGTAATAGTAATAGTAATAGTAATAGTAATAGTAATAGTAATAATAGTAATAATAGTAATAATAGTAATAATAGTAATAATAGTAATAATAGTATTTGCAAACTTGAAAAAACTCCATCAACTCTGAATTTGATCAACAAAATAAATGAAGTAGCCGAGATGAATAAACTAACTCTCAAAATACAAAATAAAGAAGACACAATTTTTTATAAGACCTGGAATAAATGGTACGAATGGCTAGAAGCAAAAAAATATTTGGATCCCTAAAAATATAAACAAAATGCAATACTAATAAATAAGATATAGATGACGGTCTTATTCATCCTCTGACCTAAACATATTTAAAAAAAAAACAAAAAACAAAAAAAAACCCCTATCGACATATTTTGATAAGAATCCCGAAAATTATGATATATCACCTAAATTGAAATATGTGATAATCTCTCTTAGATAATTAAAGATAGAATAAATATATGATGTGTATATCTGTTAAATTGTATATATCTATATATATACATCAATTATGTACATCTAATCAGTTTATAAGATACAAATATATTTTGTATAGACTGCACATAAATAAGAATCAACTAAATAGTTGATATTATTGTTAAATGTTGTTTGTATATAGCTATAGATATTAATTTACACAACTATGTTCTATGTCTCCGTTTTATGTATTGTACATTTGTACTTTTTAAAGTTTGTATATATTTAATAAAGTTATTAAAAAATTTAAAAAAAATAGTAATAATAGTAATAATAGTAATAATAGTAATAATAGTAATAATAATAGTAATAATAGTAATAGTAATAATGATAAAGTTGGAAGGGACCTTGGAGGTCACCTAGTCCAACCCCCTGCTCAGGCAGGAAATCCTATACCATTTCGGACAAATGGCTGCCCAGTCTCTTCTTAAAAACTTCCAGGGTTGGAACATTCACCGCTTCTGGAGGCAGGCTGTTCCACGGGTTAATTGTTCTCACTGTCAGCAGTCTTCCAATATCTCAGGGGCTCCCCAAAGAAAAGGGGGTCCACTTATTCTCCAAAGCACCTGACGGCAGGACAAGAAGCAACAGATGGGAACTAATCCAGGAGAGAAGCAACCTGGAATTAAGGAGAAACTTCCTGACAGTGAGGACAATTAACCAGTGGAACTCCTTGCCTCCAGAAGTTGCGGGCGCTCCATCACTGGAGCTTTTTAAGAAAAGACTGGGTGCCCCCTTGTCTGAAATGGTACTATAGGGCCTCCCAGCAGTGGAATTCAGCCAGTTCACACCAGTTTGGCAGAACCGGTAGCTCATTTTTTGTTGCCCGGGCCCAGAATGGACTTCCGGAAGCGGCATCCACACAGAGAATCGGTTGTTCACATATTTGAATCCCATCACTGGGATCTCCTGCTCCAGCAGGGGGTTGGACTAGTGGACCTCCAAAGTCCCTTCCAGCTTTATTCTGATTGATTGATTGATTGATAGCTCCATTGAGTCTCCCACTCAAAGGATAGATATCTTAATAACTACCAACCTGACTTTCCACCCTCGTCTTTGTGTAGCTTGCAAACAATCTTCCACACTAGTGAAATCTTGGGTGGGGGGGGGAGGCTCAGGTAGCCCTTGACTCACAGCCACAAGGGAGCACTGAATTTCCTATTGTAAGTTATGACGGTCATAACTCCAGATGCCACATGACCATGCACAAATTTACACCTTTGTGTGTGTGTGTGTGTGTGTGTGTGTGTGTGTGTTTGTAAAGCAAATCCATTCCCTTTCTATGGGCGTTTCTTGCAAGAAACCAGTCAACCAGGCTGCAAATTGACAAAACAATGGACAGAAATTGTGTTGGGTGTGATCACTCTGGGGTGTCGCTTGCGTGTTTCTCCTGAACTTGGAACAAACGGGGGCATTGACCGTAAGGTTCTTCCTTGGACCTTCCCCAAGAGAGTATTTACATTGCAACAGCCTTTCAAATGTACACAACGTGTTAGGTAACTGTTGCACGAGTAAGGATATACTTAGGGGCTCAATTTTTATTTTATTTCATTTTTATTTTTAACTGATGAGGTGTATAATCAAAAGAGTTTGGAGGTCCCTTCCGTTGAGTTTTGCTTCACCCTCGGACATGTCTCCGTTGCCATTTTTGAGGCATCCTGGGTGGGAAGTTCCTTTGAAGGTCAGAAAAAAAGACCGGACAAGGGGGTCCAGCCGGCTGGCTGGGAATTTCTTGGAGTTCAGGTTCCCAGGCCTTGCCAAGGATGGACACTCCTGGTCTAGAAGACGATGGGTGGAGAAAGAAGGGGTGGATTCTGTCTTTCTAAGGCAATCAATCTTGGATTTTGGGACGCTCAGCGGTTGAAGCATCAACAGAGGCCATTTCCTGGCTGCCTGTTTTGTCCCCAGATCCTTTCATAAAGAGAGGCAGAGGAGTTTATGAAGTGGTTTGGAAGAAAGTGTTCATCTCTTTTCAAAGGAAGGGGAGGGGGCAAGCTTGAGTCACACCTTGCACAGTTCAAGAGGTTTTGGGGGCCAAGCATGAAAAGAGGCTGAGCTGATGGAGGGAGGGAGGGAGGGAGGGAGGAAAATGGGAGGGAGAGAGAGAGGAAGGAAGGAAAATAGGGAGGGAAGAAGGAAGGAAGGAAGGAAGGAAGGAAGGAAGGAAGGAAGATGGGAGGGAGAGAGAGGAAGAAAGGAAGGAAGATAGGGAGGGAAGAAGGAAGGAAGGAAGGAAGATGGGAGGGAGAGAGAGAGGAAGGAAGGAAAATAGGGAGGGAAGAAGGAAGGAAGGAAGGAAGGAAGGAAGGAAGGAAGGAAGGAAGGAAGGAAGGAAGATGGGAGGGAGAGAGAGGAAGGAAGGTAGGGAGGGAAGAAGGAAGGAAGGAAGGAAGGAAGGAAGATGGGAGGGAGAGAGAGGAAGGAAGGAAGGAAGATGGGAGGGAGAGAGAGAGGAAGGAAGGAAAATAGGGAGGGAAGAAGGAAGGAAGGAAGGAAGGAAGGAAGGAAGGAAGGAAGGAAGGAAGATGGGAGGGAGAGAGAGGAAGGAAGGAAGGAAGGAAGATGGGAGGGAGAGAGAGAGGAAGGAAGGAAAATAGGGAAGAAGGAAGGAAGGAGGGAAGGAAGGAAGGAAGATGGGAGGGAGAGAGAGAGGAAGGAAGGAAGATAGGGAGGGAAGAAGGAAGGAAGGAAAAAAGAAAGAGGGTGGGTAGGAGAGGAGGGAAGGAGGGAGGGAGGGAGAGAAGGAGGAGGGGGCAAGAAGAGGGGAGGGAGGGATGTAGAATGTGAGGAAGGAAGGAAGGAAGGAAGGAAGGAAGGAAAGGAAGGAAGGAAGAAGAGTGAAAGGGAAGGAGGAACAAAAACACAGAGAAACTCATGCTCAGGCTTGCAAGATTCTCTCTCTGGGTGCTTCGTGGTGGTGCGGTGGGACCTACACCTGCCTTTAGGATTTTTTCTTTTCCACTAAGAAGAACCCACAAGGAACAGGCAGCCGAACATGACAAAAGAAGTTAATTTTATTGATAAAGAAACTAGCATGCTCACACCTGCCTTTCAAGCAAGGATCACCTGCCTGTCATTCATCAACGGCTACTTGAGCGATTGGCATCCCATGGCAGAAATAGAGATTTCCCCCCCCCTCCCAAAGAGAATTTTCTTTTCTTTCCTTTTTTCCTTTTTCTTTTCTTCTTTTCTTTTCTTTTCTTTTCTTTTCTTTTGTTTCTTCTTTCTTCCAACTCAGGCGCATACCCAATGGGGACTCAGGAAATCCACCAAAAATACCTCGTTCTTGATGGTGTAGTTCACGGATCTCCAGTATATCAGCGGGCCATGAAGCTCAATGTTGTTCATGACCATTCTAGTCTCAACAAGGCTCAGCACCCGGGGCCACATTTTGACCTCCGTAATCTCCCCCACAAAGGATTGGGAGCTCTCAAACCCCCCTCCGAAGGAGTCCTGGTCCTGCCCCAGCACGATGGAGGCCTCCTGGCTGATGCTGTAGCCCTTTTTCACACCCTGGCGAGGAAAAGGTTCTCCATTGAGCCAGAACTGGACCAGCCCATTGCTGGAGTCCCAGGACACACAGATGTGATCCCAGCTCGGTTTCTCCTTCAGAGGAACCTTGAAATTGACTGGTGAACCCCCAACGTAAACGGAATATTGGTCCGCCTGGCTCTTGAAGATCAGGAAATCGTTGTCAACGGACGGGGTGGCGTAAGAGAAGAGGCCATACGCACGGGACAGGAGGGTGTAGTGTTTCAAACAGACGGTCAGCTTGGTCAAGGGTTGCTTGTTGGAGACGTGGATCTGTACAGTGGCCATGTCCGATGTTGCTGGGAAAACAAAGACCTTGTTCTGGAGATCTAAGAGGAGACAAAAGAGATCCTGGTCAGCAGGAGAAACACCACAGGGCCCATTTCACATAGCCCAGCACAAAGTAAAGCGGAGAGGCCGTCCAGTTAAGTCACCTACCTGGGGGGTCTTAAGTCACCCACCTAGGGGGTCTTGAAGAAACCGTTCTGCTCAGTTCAGTTACAGGGAAGGGGGGCAAGTTTGAATCACTCATCAGACACTCCAAGAGGTCTGGTGGCCAAGCATGGGACAGACCAAGGGAAGGAAGGAAGGAAGGAAGGAAGGAAGGAAGGAAGGAAGGAAGGAAGGAAGGAAGGAAGGAAGGAAGGAAGGAAGGAAGGAAAGAAGGAAGGAAGGAAGGAAGGAAGGAAGGAAGGAAGGAAGGAAGGAAGGAAGGAAGGAAGGAAGGAGAGAATGGGAGGGAGAGGGGGAAGGAAGGAAGGAAGGAAGGAAGGAGGGAAGGAAGGAAGGAAGGAGATGGTGGACAGGAGTTCATATCCCCCCTTACTCATGGAAACTCTTGGTCTGAACCCACCTCAGAAGGATCTTGTGTTCTCCACGACCAACTAGCTCTACCATGAAGAGAAGATCCAACAGCCCCATTGAGAACAACGCCAATGAAAGGTTCAGAGAGGTCCACCCAACTTCTGGAGACCACAGGACCCTCAATGGACAGATGGAGCTGCTCCTACTTGGGTTTGGGCCTCACCTTGTTGGCCAAAGGATCCCGACAGACAGGCGAGGATAAGAAGGAGGGAAGGAAGGAGGACCATCTTGGCGGACGATGGAGGAACCGGCTGGTTGCAGGAACACTTGCGCTGATGTCCTTGACTGTGAAGCCGTGTCCTCCTTGCAGGACCGAATCCCTTCTTCAAATGGTGAAACTCTGGGGTGTTGCTTGGATATTTCTCTTGAACGTGGAAGAAAGGGAGCATTGACCGTAAGTTTCTTCCTTGTACCTTCCCCAAGAGAGTATTTACATTGCAACAGCCTTTCAAATGTACACAATATGTTAGGTAACTACTGCATCTTTGTGTAGCTTGCAAACAATCTTCCACATTAGTGAAATCTTGGGGGGGGAGGCTCAGGTAGCCCTTGACTCACAGCCACAAGGGAGCCCTGAATTTCCTATTGTAAGTTATGACGGTCATAACTCCAGATGCCACATGACCATGCACAAATTTACACCTTTGTGTGTGTGTGTGTGTGTGTGTGTGTGTTTGTAAAGCAAATCCATCCCTTTCTATGGGTGTTTCTTGCAAGAAACCAGTCAACCAGGCTGCAAATTGACAAAATAATGGACAGAAATTGTGTTTGTGTGATCACTCTGGGGTGTCGTTTGCGTGTTTCTCCTGAACTTGGAACAAAGGGAGCATTGACCGTAAGTTTCTTCGTTGTACCTTCCCCAAGAGAGTACTTACATTGCAACAGCCTTTCAAATGTACACAACGTGTTAGGTGACTACTGCATGGGTAGAGATATTTAGGGGGTCAAATTTTATTTTATTTTATTTATTATTTGATTTGATTTTATTATTTTATTTTATTATTTTATTATTTTATTTTATTTTATTTTATTTTATTATTTTATTTTATTTATTTTATTTATTTTATTTATTTTATTTATTTTATTTATTTTATTTATTTTATTTATTTTATTTATTTTATTTATTTTATTTATTTTATTTTATTATTATTTTATTATTTTATTCTTCTTTCTTCCAACTCAGGTGGATACACCTTGGGGACTCAGGAGGGAGGGAGGGAGGGAGGGAGGAGAACAAAGAGAGAAAGGGAAGAAGGAAGAAAAATGCAGAGAGGCTCATGCCAAGGCTTGCAAAATTCTATCTGTAGATGCTTTGTGGTGCTACTGAGGGCCCTGCGCCAATAAGAAGAACCCACAAGGAACAGGCAGCCGAACATGACAAAAGAAGTTAAGTTTATTGATAAAGAAACTAGCATGCTCACGCAGCACGTGATGGACTTCAGTTCCCCATCTTTATTTATTTATTTATTTATCAAATTTCTATACCGCCCCCCTCCCGAAGGACTCGGGGCGGTGTACAGCCTAAAATTTAAAAAACATATAAATATACAAAATTTAAAATAATTAAAAATGAATTAAATAATTTGGCCAAAATCCTTTAAAACCCAAAACATACAAAACTTAAAATCTTAAAATCTTAAAAAATACTCAAAAATCTGATACTTATAAGTTTCTCCTAAGAGCTTGGAAGACAAAACCTCTGGTCCCAGTGACTGACCCAGACTGGATCCTGCCCCGCTTTTTTACTTCCCACCAGAGGGCGCCCCTATCGCAGACCTTTGGTATAGCCAGCCTTTTTCTTTTAAGGTGTAGATGCCAAGGTAGGCCACCAGAGGGCAGACCTTTCCCACTCTTTGGAAACGCTGGGAATGGGAGGGAGGGAGGGAGGGAGGGAGGAAGGAAGGAAGGAAGGAAGGAAGGAAGGAAGGAAGGAAGGAAGGAAGGAAGGAAGGAAGGAAGGAAGGAAGGAAGGAAGGAAAAGGTGGACAGAAGGAAGAAAGGAAAGAAAGAAAAAAGGAAAGAAGGGGAGAAGGAAAGAAGGCAGACAACTGGGATGGAAAAGGAGGAGAAGCAGAAGGAAGAGGATTATAGCTATGAGCAGCCTCTTCTGAAAAATACTGCAATCTCTTGCCAATTGCTTTATGATTGTTCAGCGCACAGACTCACTTCCTGGAGCGGGGCAACTATAGAAAACAAACAAGTGGCTGTCCTAACCTGATACAATGGCGCAACGTGAGCAAAGAAGCAACTGCAAAGGAGACACAACGGGTATTGGGTATTTCGTTTTTTTTAATTTTCAATGCAATATCCCCATTTTTTTTCATTAGGCCATCTTTCAAGCTGACCGCAACAGAAGGGGCTTAATCTCCACGTAACCTTTGATCTGGAAGGACAACTCTCTCCAGCTAATGACAGCATTGGCTGCAAAGAGGTTCTTTATTTCTCGGGGGTCAACACCCGGTCAAAGAAATACAAATCAGTCAGCTCCCCCACCAGAGATTCTCCGCTGTCAAACCCACCCCCCATGGTATCTTGATCCTGGCCCAGGACGGACGCATTCTGACTCACTTAACCTTCCTCTCCTCACAGTCACACATGCCCTTGTCACCTCAAGGATCGACTACTGCAACGCTCTCTACATGGGGCTACCCTTGAAGAGTGTTCGGAGACTACAATTAGTGCAAAATGCAGCTGCGCGAGCAGTTGTGGGCCTTCCGCGTTGTACCCACATTTCACCAACTCTCCGCATGCTGCATTGGTTGCCTATTGGTCTCCGAGCCCAATTCAAGGTGTTGGTTATTACCTATAAAGCCCTTCATGGCATGGGACCAGGATGCTTACGGGACCGCCTTCTGCCACATACTTCTCTACGACCGGTGAGAGCGCACAGGGTCGGCCTCCTCCGGGTCCCGTCAGCGAAACAATGTCGTCTGGCGGGCCCTAGGGGGAGGGCTTTCTCTGTTGTGGCGCCCGCCCTCTGGAACCAACTGCCTCCTGAAGTCCGCGTTTCTCCGACTCTCCCGGCCTTTCGGAAAAATCTAAAAACTCATCTTTGCCGGCAGGCCTGGGATGATTGTGGTTGATTGTTGAATTGAATGTGTGTTTTATTGTTTTTTTTAGATATCGTTGTTTGGGTTTTTTTATTGTAATTTTATTGTTATATATATGTTGTTAGCCACTCCGAGTCCCCGGAGAGGAGAGGCATACAAACCCAAATAAATTAAGTAACCTTTCCCGATCCCCTTCCGGGGCAAAGGCACTCCTTTCAGCCACAGCTCCACGATCCCCGTGGCAGATTCCCAGGCCACGCAGACGTGCTCCCACCCACATTCGGGGGCCAAGGTTTTAAACGCCACCTTGGACCTTCCCAAGTAAAGCTCGTACTTTAACCTTGTAGACTATGATGTTGTTGTCGCTGGCCGGGGTGGCGTACGAGAAAGTGCTGTAACCCCGCGCCAGGTCTCTGTAGACTCTTTGGCAGACGGTGAAGCTGGTCAGCGGCTTCTTCAAATTAGCCTGCAGCACCACATGCGCTGTGTCAGAGGCCTCCGGGAACACAAAGACGCAGTTCCTGAGATCTGCGGAGGGAGCCATATATGAGAAGTCTCGATTTATGACAGTTCGTTTAGTGAATGTGCAAAGTTACAACAACACTGGGGGAGGGAAGGGACATGACCGTATTCCGCACGTACAACCCTTGCAGCATCCCCATGATGGCGTGATTGAAGTTCGGGCGTTTGGCAATTGGCTCATATTTATGATGGTCGCAGTGGCCCAGGGTCACCTGACCCCCTTTTGTGACTGTCTGACAAGCAAAGTCAATGGGGATGCCAGATTCACTTAACAACCGTGTGATAAGCTTAACCGTGGTGAGAAAGGTGATAAAATGGGGCAAAACATCTGGTCGCAAGTCGTTCCACTGGTTAATTGTCCTCAGGAAATTCCTCCTTAGTTCTAGGTTGCTTCCCCCCTTGATTAGTTTCCATCCGTTGCTTCTTCTCCAGGCTTCAGGGGCTTTGGAGAATAGCTTGACTCCCTTTTCTTTGGGGCAGCCCCTGAGATACTGAAACCCTGCTATCATGTGCCCCCTCGTCCTTCTTTTCATTAAACTAGACATACCCAATTCCTGCAACCATTCCTTATATGTTTTAGCCTCCAGTCCCCTGATCATCTTTGTTGTTCTTCTCTGCACTCTTTCCAGACACTTAACATCTTTTTTTATATTGTGGTGACCAAAACTAGATGCACCACCATGTGCACATCCCCAAACATGACTCTTCACTGGGTGCGCATGACCTCCAGGAGGGGCTAATCTCCTTTGTCAAAATGTCACCCAACTGTTTGAGCCAAAGCTCCCAGCAAGGTGGTGAGAATGAAGAGAAAGGGATGCAGACTCTCCATGCTGAAGGTCTGGTTAAACACGGACCACTTCTGGATCGATCGGTTCCCCGGATGTCTCTCGCCCTGCAACAACCTTGTGGTTGTGGGCATCCAACATGCCTGTGTGCAATTTATACTCGATTGGAGAAAAACACAGCCAGATCTCTATATATTCTATTCTATTCTATTCTATTCTATTCTATTCTATTCTATTCTATTCTATTCTATTAATTTTACTCTGCTTTCTATATATTCTATTCTATTCTATTCTATTAATTTTACTCTACTCTGCTCTATATATATTCTATTCTGTTCTGTTCTGTTCTATTCTATTCTATTCTATTCTATTCTATTCTATTCTATTCTATTCTATTCTATTCTATTCTATTCTATTCTATTCTATTAATTTTACTCTACTCTGCTCTCTATATATTCTATTCTATTCTATTCTATTCTATTCTATTCTATTCTATTCTATTCTATTCTATTCTATTAATTTTACTCTACTCTGCTCTCTATATATTCTATTCTGTTCTGTTCTGTTCTGTTCCATCCCATTTCATTCCATTCCATTCCATTCTATTCTGTATTTCTTTTCTATTCTATTCCATTCTATTATCTATTCTATTCTATTCTATTCTATTCTATTCTATTCTATTCTATTCTAGTCTAGTCTAGTCTAGTCTAGTCTAGTCTAGTCTAGTCTAGTCTAGTCTATTATTCTTATTCTAGCAAGTGGTTCTTCCACCCAATCACAACTTTCCCCAACCAGAGCCACAGTTGTTAAATGAATTATTATTATTATTATTATTATTATTATTATTATTATTATTATATTGGTGTATTGGTGGTTATTAAAAAGTGTATCGGTGGTTATTAAAACGGATGTCCATGTGCCGCCTCTATGTTGGTTGAGGCAGGCAGGATTCCCTTGAGTACCCTTTGTTGGGGGTCAAGGGAAAGGGAGGGTTTTGCCTTCTCCTTCTGCTCAAGATCCCCATGTACAATTGGTGGGCCACTGTGTGACACAGAATGCTGGACTCGATGGGCTTTGGCCTGATTCAGCAGGGCTCTTCTTATGTTCTTATGTTCTTATGTTCTTATGTTCTAATGTTATAAGTCAAGGACTGCCTGTACTTATGACCACAGTTGGGACCAAAACATCTAAGCAAGGCTGTTGTTACAACCAAATCAGGTCCAGTTTTGTGACCTTTTAGGGGGGGTTCACTTTGTTAACTGAATCTCTGCAGCGGTTAAGTGAATCACACGGTCATTAACTGAATCCATCTCCCCCCTATTGACTTGGCTTGTCAGAGGCTGGCTGGGAAGGTCCTACCTAAATAGCAGCCACAAAACCCTGGGAGGCTGCAGCTGCTGTGAAATATACGCCGGATGCCAAGCACCCAAATTTGAATCACGTGACCGCGGGGATGCTGCGACAGTTATAAGCGCGAGGACTGGCCGTAAGACCCTTTTTTTCAGTGGCACTGCAAGTTGGAAAGGCTGCTAAATGAACAGCTGTGAAACAGAAGCGACGATCCCACAAAACCCCCCTCCCAAATGTCCACAGTCACTCTAGAGTCGTCTTCAAGGGCAGCCCCAGGCAATCTCTGTTGCAGTAGTCTAAGCATCGGGTGAACTGGCAGGCTTTCCGGCCAGCCCTCTTGCCACAAAAGGGCACAATCCCCTCCCGTAAGGATTCTTTTTTTCAGTTTAAAAACCAAAGGGGGGGGGAGAAAACATTCAACGAATCGTGAATGAGCAGATAATTTTATTGCCGGGAGATTCGAACGTGCCCCCCTCGTGATTGGCGGGCGTGGACCCTCTACAGATCAATCACGATCTATTTCAAGCTACCTGCAATGCATTTGCAAAGCTACAGATGATGATGATGATTATTATTTTTCCCGAAGAAAATTGCTTTTCCTCCGTATTTTTTGTTTGTTTGTTTGTTTGTTTTCCCTCTTCTTTCTCGAACGCAGGGCCTGCCTATCAGGCGCTCAGGAAACCTGGCGCAAAGCCTCTTCGACGCAGGCCCCACCCTGAGCGGTGTAATTAAAGGCTCTCCATCTGAGCCAAGCATTAGGCACGTCGTCGTTTTTCTTGACCGAATTAACTTCTTCGTCGGTCAGAACCCGGAGCCACATGTTGACATCCGCCATTTCCCCAAGGAAGCATTCTCTCTTCCCCCAGGAATCCAGTTCGTGGCCCAGGAAGATGGTTCCCTTTTGGCCCATCTTGTAATCCTTCCTCATTACAAACCGAGGGAGCTGCTTTCCGTTGAGCCAGCAATGGACCATGCCGCTGGTGGAGTTCCAGGCCACGCAGACGTGCTGCCACTCCGCATCGAAGTCCTTCAAAGGCCTGAAAACTTGGCTCAGCCCACCAAGTACGAGGTTATACATGTGAGCGTTGGGCTTAACAATCTGGAAATCCTTGCTCTTCTGCTTGGTAGAGTAAGAGAAGAGGGTATAGGGGCGGAACTGCAAGGGGAAGTATCTCAGGCAGATGGTGAAGTTGGTCAAAGGCTCCTGAAAGGAGACGTTCAGATATACGGCGGCCTTCTTGTTAGCAGCCGGGAAAACAAAGACCTTCTTTTGGAGATCTGCAAGGGGACAAAAGACATCTCGGTTAGCAGGACACCGGCCTACGACCAGAGGGAAGGAGAGTAGCTAAAAACACAAGGTTGTTAAGGTGAAGGAGAGCTGCTAGAATAGACATAGGAATGAATAGAATAGAATAGAATAGAATAGAATAGAATAGAATAGAATAGAATAGAATAGAATAGAATAGAATAGAATAGAATAGAATAGAATAGAATAGACTAGACATAGGAATGAATAGAAAAGAATAGAATAGAATAGAATAGAATAGAATAGAATAGAATAGAATAGAATAGAATAGAATAGAATAGAATAGACATAGGAATGAATAGAGTAGAATAGAATAGAATAGAATAGAATAGAATAGAATAGAATAGAATAGAATAGAATAGAATAATATAGAATAATAATAGAATAGAATAATAATAGAATAGAATATAGACTAGAATAAGAATAGAATAGAGTAATAGAATAGAATAGAAAAAGAATAGAATAGAATAATAATAGAATAGAATAAAATAGAATAGAATAGAATAGAATAGAATAGAATAGAATAGAATAGAATAGAATAGAACGGATGGGATAGAGTAGAGTAGAGTAGAGTAGAGTAGAGTAGAGTAGAGTAGAGTAGAGTAGAGTAGAGTAGAGTAGAGAGTAGAACAGAACAGAATAGAGCAGAATAGAAGGAAGGGAACAGGGTCAGGACAGTGATCAGATGCCCCGGCCATTGGTTCTTTTGGATCCAGGGACAGTAAGCCAATAAAGGGGTTTTAAGCTCTGTTACCGGCTCAAACAGAGTTAAAAGCAGAACATAAAAAGCCCCCCAAGCGAACAGCTTGGTACCCAAATCTCTTCCAAGCTGCCTGGAACTGCTTAGTAACACTAGCGGAGAGACCCCAAGGATGGCCAAATTCCGCAGTTATCAATGCTAATTTCAGGGCAGAAGTTCTCCCACAAATAACTGCGCCATGTTCCGTTGGATGCAATTCACATTCAGAATTTATTTTTTTTTTAAATCCAATTTAAGAGAAAAGTAGAAGGCAGCCCTCTGTACGCAAGTGTGAACAAATGTGAGCACCTCTGACCACAAGCCTCATTTAATTTGGCTGCGCCAAGTTTGTATTTGCCCTCTTATTGCATCAGTATTTGAAATCTGATATTTTTCTTGTATTTATTTAATTGGAATCAAAGCGGCCGCTTCAACTTCTAATTCAGTTTTTATTTTTTTTATTTTTTTTTTATAATATTTTTATTGGTTTTTTTTTAAATTTTAACAGAAAAAAGAGACTAATCATATCAAATCATAGTATTAAAATAAACAATCATCCATAAACAGAGCATAAATACATTTTCCAATGCATCTAATGATAATAACTCAACTGAAAATAAACATCTCAAACAAATAACCTTCATCCTTCTCTATCTCCATCCTATTATTCCCCCTTCTTATCAACTTCCACTTAAATCAATCTTCACTCCACCAAAGGCCACCCAGACAACCCTTTAGTAACAATAATTAATTATTCTTCCACCAACCCCAAATACAGTTGAGAAAACATCATATCTAAAATTATAATCCCTCCCTAACCCACGACTTCCCAGAATGCTTACAGGGTATAACAAAAGAAAACCCCACTACATCAAACATAATTATTGTATAATCTTAACAAGAATTTTAAACTATGTAATATATACATTCTCTAAATCAAAACAATCCATTAAAAAAAAACCTCATCTTATTAGAGTTAAACAGATGATATTAATAACGATAACAATATCAATGAATCCCTCAGTTCAAAAAAGAAAAGTAATAATAATAATAATAGTAGCAATATCAATTACATTCTAATCAATTTAATTTCTCATAATATATCTTAATATATCTTCATTTAACCATCCTCACCAAAACCTTAGCTATAATATTTATCTTTAATTCAACCCATAATCTTAAATTAAGCTTAATTCCTTATTAAACAATTAACTCATCTTGTTAAAAATAATATTTATCATCTATAAATTTCATTTAATCAATCGGCTTCTGGGCTCTCTCATCTAACAAACTATTTATAGCATTTCTAACTTACATTCCTTCAATTTTATCCAGTCTATCTATCTCATCATTAAATCAATCTAATGTCAAACCCAGATCATCAAAACAAATACATCCTTCGTCAATTTAATTATGTCAACCATTAAACATCTTCTCTTGCATCTTACTCCTAATCTTGGTCCTCAATTCAGTCCATAATTTTAAATTGCCAATAATTCCTTACATACAAGTTTAAATTTCATTGCTTCAAACGAACTCTAGGTTTTTTTCTTAACCAAACAAGCCGCCATAACAGGGCCACCCTTTCAAATAATAAATCTCTCTTCGTTATTTCTTCAGCCCCGTAAATAAATTGCTTCTGAAACTGAATCTTCCTTTCTTGAATCAATTCCTCTTGCTCTCCATAAATAAACTGCTCATCAAACAAAGTCCATTTCACTTTGTAGCCTAAGTGCTTCTTGAGGTGAAACAATGTCTCTCTTTTGTGAATTAAATCCTCTTCTTGGTGCTTAACTGGATAGAATTCCTTTTCTTGAAACAAAACCTCTTCCTCTCCATAAATAAACTTTTCATCAAGCAAAATCCAGTTATAGTCCCCATTCTCAGAAGTATCCTCTTCCTTTCCCTGTTGATCTCCTAATTTCTCTTGTATTGTATAATACTCAACAGAGGATTGTAATTCATTTGAAGGGGAGATTCCAGTTAAATGTTCCAACTCTTCTCCATATTCAAATTGTGATATAAATTGTTCAGCAGTAAGTTGTTCAGCTTCACTCAAAGGAAGGTATCCAGCACATATAGTAAATATTTCTGTAAAAGCCTCTTTCAAAAGTGCTTTAATCTCTTTAAACTCTTGCGTAAAAGTCTTCTGTGTATCAGGTCTTTTTTCATAAAATTCATCAATACAATCCAACATAGGTTTAGCATTTGACTGTAGATTCCACTCCATTTTAAATTTCAAATAGTCACAGCCATCTCTCTAGCTGCACTTAAAGAAGCAGGAAGTGAGAAATAACAAATCCACTTTCACTATCCAGCACTTTCCCTAACAATGAAAGCAGTGAAAGTTAAGCGCCATCTTAAAGCATTATGTTGATTGTGAACGTTAGAAATGTATAGCCAAAAAAAAACAATAAAAATACTTGCAATCCATTTAAAACTCCTGTATTCATTCAGCCTGCTTGCAGTCTCTCCAGTGTTGAACTTAGAAGAAGCAGAGGTGGTCGCGGCGTCTTTCTCTGTCAGAAGACAGAGGCATCTCTGGAAAGGAGCGTTCTCCGGAGCTATAGGGAGCTCACTCTTAATCCCTGAAAACTTATTTTCCAGGGATCTAAGAAGGCTCAACCTTACTCCCGATGCTCTACACCTCTCCTTTGCCCGGAGAGGGGATTTTTCACCGCGAAAGAACAGCTGATGAGCGCTGTTTTTCGCGGCTTTACAAATCCAGAGAGCGGAGTCTCACAAAGGAGACCCAGCAGGGGCCGCGGAGCCACCGGAAGTCTAATTCAGTTTTTATTTTCGATGAGAACGCCAGCGCGGGCAGCTGAAGATTCTGCCTTCCTGGTTCTCTTATGCTTTTTTAATTGATTGCTGCCTAATTTTAAATTTAGGTGTTTTGTTAAGTCTGAGTCGTAAGTGGCAAGGTGGAAATGACACTAGGGCTTGAATTAGAGGAAAGGGCAGCTTTTTCCTCTTCAGAGATAAAAATCAAGTTTTGGGGTTATGTTTAATGCATCCCTTTTAACAGAGGAGGAAAAAATGACTCAACAGCTACTCCGGGTCAGCCACCTAATAAACCCTGAACTTTGTAATTGCACTGGAAATATTGCCATAAAATGGTGGGCTATAAAATGCCCAACGAAATAGCGATAGGGTGGTAAAAGCAAGTGGGATTTTTCAAAAAGAGAGTCCTCAATTTACAAACAGATGGGACTAGAATTTCTGTGGCTAAGCAAGGCGGTTGTTAACAAAGTCGCGCCCAATATTATGACTAGATACTTTTCCAGTATCTAATTACCCTGCTTTAACTTACTCCTAAATTGCTCTTGAATTTAGAATTCACCATCGGAGAAACCACGGTAGGTTGTTGGCCATATACCCAGAAGAGGGTGTGATAGCGACAAAGGTGTTGAACTCAGCATGAGGTCTGAAGGACCTCTACTTGGCCTCTGAAACTCCTTGGGGGGGACACCAGGCCAGCTTCTCCTTCTCAACCAAGACCGTTAGTGAGAAGATGGTGGATCAAGAGTTCAGGTGCCCCCTTACTGGTGGAAACTCTACCTGGGCTTTGGCTGAACCCACCTCAGAAGAAACCTGTGAGGTAATCAACCCACAGACTTACAATTTGACATTGTCCATGACCAACAAACTCTACCCATGAACAAGAGACCAACAGCCCCATTGAGAACAACGCCAATGAAAAGTTCAGAGAAGTTCACCCAGCTTCTGGAGACCACAGGACCCTCAATGGACGCATGGAGCTGCTCCTACGTGGGCTTGAGCCTCACCTTCTTGGCCAAAGGATCCCGACAGGCAGGCAAGGATAAGAAGGAGGGAAGGAAGGAGGACCATCTTGGTGGACAATGGAGGAACCGGCTGGTCACAGGAACTCTCGTTCTGATGTCCGTGTCCTCCTCTCAGCTTCTCAAATGATGACACCTCTCTGATGTTCCTCTTGAACTTAGAACAAGGGGCAGGCTGGACTGTTCCTTTTGTTTCTTTCCCAGTGTCCCCATGAACGAAATGATAACATTTAATCAGGATTAAGTCAACCATCCTAATTGCCCGTGAATTTGATGGATTAATCTACAGATAAAAAAAACAAACACCTCAAGTCACGTCAACTTGATGGCGTTGCTTTGATGTTCCTCTTAAACCTAAAACAAAGACAGTTATTATCCGTAGTCGCCATTCTGGATCCCTGCCCGGGATACTCTTATCTTCCCCATGGTTTTGTCCAGGTCAAAATGTCATCCTTCCCTTAACAGGCCCAAGTCAGATGTGTGGGTTCCACGTCTCCACTCGGAAGGCTTGATGATGGCTCCACCAGCTGAGGAATCTATCTATCTATCTATCTATCTATCTATCTATCTATCTATCTATCTATCTATCTATCTATCTATCTATCTATCTATCTATGTATCTATCTATCTATCTATCTATCTCAATGCCTGTCCGTATGTATGTATGTATATATGTATGTATGTATGTATGTTTATAATCTTGCTGAGATGCATTATTAGCTGTCCAGAGCCCCATGCAGCCCTGCAGGCTAGGGCTTGGACACGCCTGTTCTAGAGTCATCTTCAAGGGCAGCCCCTGGAAACGCCTGTTGCAGTAGTCTAAGCATAGGGTGAATAGAATAGAATAGAAAATAGAAAATAGAATGGCATGGAATAGAATAGAATAGAATAGAATAGAATAGAATAGAATAGAATAGAATAGAATAGAATAGAATAGAATAGAATAAGGAAATATGGAATAGAATGGAAAGAATAGAATAGAATAGAATAGAATAGAATAGAATAGAATAGAATAGAATAGAATAGAATAGAATAGAATAGAATAGAATAGAATAGAATAGAATAGAATAAGGAAATATGGAATAGAATGGAAAGAATAGAATAGAATAGAATAGAATAGAATAGAATAGAATAGAATAGAATAGAATAGAATAGAATAGAATAGAATAGAATAGAATAGAATAGAACAGAATAGAATAGAATAGAATAGAAATAAGGAATAGAATAGAATAGAATAGAATAGAATAGAATAGAATAGAATAGAATAGAATAGAATAGAATAGAATAGAATAGAATAGAATAGAATAGAATAGAATAGAATAGAATAGAACAGAACAGAACTATGGGATAGAATAGAACAGAACAGAATAGAATATAATAGAATAATACTAGTGTAGGATAGGATAGGATAGGATAGGATAGGATAGGATAGGATAGGATAGGATAGGATAGGATATAGAATAGGGGAGGGAGGGAGGGAGGAGATGGTGGATAGGAGTTCAGATCCCCCCTTACTCATGGAAACTCTTTGGCTGAACCCACCTCAGAAGGACCTTGTGAGATAATCAACCCACAAACTTACAATCTGACATT
The DNA here is from genome assembly GCA_034064705.1 of Bothrops alternatus. Lineage (NCBI taxonomy): Eukaryota > Metazoa > Chordata > Lepidosauria > Squamata > Viperidae > Bothrops > Bothrops alternatus. The sequence goes on from JARGCV010000734.1 coordinate 24,521, forward strand.
CTGCGTGACCAGCAAGCTCTACCATGAACAGAAGACCAACAGCCCCATTGAGAACAATGCCTGGTGTTGGTGGGTTTCACCCAGCTTCTGGAGACCACAAGACCTTCAATAGACAGGTGGAGCTGCTCCTACGTGGGTTTAAGCCTCACCTTCTTGACCCAAGAGTCCTGACAGGTAGACGAGTATAAGAAGGAGGGAAGGAAGAAGGACCATCTTGGTGGACAATGGAGGAACCGGCTGGTCACAGGGTCTCTGGATTGACTTTTGACTCCTTCCAGGACCAGATCAACTTCTCAAAACGATGATCCTTCTCTGATGCGTGTTTGAACTTAGAACAAGGGGCCAGCTGAACCGTCCCTTTTGTTTTCCCAGTTTCCCCATGAATTAACTGATTTCATTTAATCAGGACCAAATCAACCATCCTGATAGTCTCTAAGTCTGATTGATTGATCCCTAGATAAATAAACAAACTCCTCAAGTCACCTCAACCTGAGGACGTTGCTCTGATATTCCTCTTAAACCTAAAACAAAGGCAGTGATTATCCCTAAGGCTCCGTTCTGGATCCTTGACCAGAATATTCCAACCACTCAGGTCACGTCAGCTTTTGGACCTGACCCAATTTTACCATCGCTTTTATTTGAATTCATTTTGCGATCCCTTCTATTTTAATTCAAGGGAGGCCACAGTCATGTCTGCCCTCTGGAGGTCCCTCAACCTGTGACTTATGACTGACATTGCTAAGCAAGATGGTTTTTAAGTGAGTCACACCCAGTTTTAAAATCTTTTTGGCTATGGCTGTTCAGCAAATCATGTTATCCACGGTTAATAAGGGAGCTCAGCTTCCCCCGTTAACTTTGTCTGTTTGAAGCTGGTTGGGAAGGTCACAAAGGATGCTATAACTGTCTTAAACCCCTGTCAGTTGCTAAGCACCCAATTTTGGATCACATGACCCTGGCATGGCTAGGACAGTCGTAAGCGCGAGGCCCGATAGTGGCCTGCTGGCCTGCTGGCCACTGGGCCATGGGACAGGGTGGCCACTGTGTACATGTGTGGTTCACACCTTCCCACTTGTGCTAGCGCTGCAGCTGTGGGGTGGAAAAATTGGACGCTGCGCCACAGGGCGCAAAAACAGGCCATCACTTCGTTTTCGCACCCCGTGGTTGGGGGCGGGGCAATAGGCTGACTCTGTAAACTGTTTAGAGAGGGCTGTGAAAGCATTGGGAAATGGTATATAAGTCTAGATCCTGTTGCTACCGTATCTTCCTTCCTTCCCTCCCAGTGTTTAGAATGCAGCGTTGCAGGCTAAGTCTGCCCACAGCCTGGAGTTTGATCCCGACTGGCTCAAGGTTGACTCAGCCTTCCATCGTTCCGACGTCAATAAAATGAGGACCCAGACTGTTGGGGGCACATATGCTGACTCTGTAAGCTGCTTAGAGCGGGCTGGAAAGCACCGTGAAGCGGTATATAAGTCTAAGGGCTATTGCTATTTATTTATTTTATTTATTTATTTTTCGGATTTGTATGCCGCTCCTCTCCGCAGACTCGGAGCGGCTCACAACATACAAATAAACAATTCAATATAAATCCGAAAAAAAAACATTAAAAATAAACCCCACACATACTCCTCAGTCACACCACAATCCCTGCCGGCAAAGGTAGGTTTTTAAATTCTTTTGGAAGGCCGGGAGAGTGGGGGAAGTGCGGACTTCAGGAGGTAGTTGGTTCCAGAGGGTGGGCGCCACAACAGAGAAGGCCCTCCCCCTAGAGCCCGCCAGACAACATTGTTTCGCTGACGGGACCTGGAGGAGGCCGACCCTGTGCGCTCTCACCGGTCGAAGGGAAGTATATGGCAGAAGACGGTCCCGTAAGTATCCTGCTATTGCTATTCTTTGGATCCACATTGTGCAATTAAAAGAAACAGAAGAGAAAAAAATCAGTGTATCATGATGAACAAGCAGTAATTTTATTGCCAGGAGATTAGAATGCCCGCTCGTGATTTCATCTACATATCAATCACGACCTACTTCAAATTTGCAATGCACTAAAACTACACATTTCTTTTTTTTTTTTTCGCCCAAAGAAAATTCCTTTTCTTTCGTTTCTTCTCTTTTTTTTTTTTTTTCCAGAGGCAGGCCTTCCATTCTGAGGGAAGCTAAGGCACTTCGTCTGCAACGACCACGTAATCCTGAAGGGTATAATTAAAAGAGTTCCAGCTGGCCAAGGCTTTAGGCACGGTGTCCCCTTTCATGAGCAACCGAACGTTATCCGTGGTCAACATCTGGGACCACACGTTGACTTCCGACATGTCCCCCATGAAGGATTGGTTGATGTCAAAGCCTCCTCCGAAGGTGTCCTGGTCCTGTCCCAAAACAATGTTCGCCTGGGGGCTGATCCTGTAACCCTTTTTCGTTCCCAAGCGGGGGAGAAGAACCCCATTGAGCCAAAAATAGATCAGCCCATTTGTGGAGCTCCAGGAGACACAGACGTGTTCCCATTGTGGAATGTCTTTCTTAGGAATGTTGAAATTGACCACCGAGCCGCCGACGGTAACCGAATACATGTTGGGCTGCTCCTTGAAAATCAGGAAATCGTTGTCAGTGGACCTAGTAGCGTAAGAGAAGAGAGAGTAGGGACGCGACAGCGGGCAGTGGTGTTTCAAGCAGACGGAGAGGCTGGCCAAGGGCTCTTCAAGGGGGACCTTCAGAAGCACGGAGGCCTTCCTGGAAGCTGCCGGGAAAACAAAGATCTTCTTCTGGAGATCTGGAAGGAGACCAAGACATCCCTGTTAGGAGACAAGCTATCTAGAGTTAGGTAGAGGGAGGGGAAGGAGAGCTGCTAGCAACACGATGGGCAGATAAGAGGGTTTGGAGCCCTGAGCTAGAACGTCATGTGGTAAAACCTGTCCAGCAAGCCTCAGCTGTTTTGCCAACGGTCAGGGCAGTGATGGGGGGCTCCGTCCATTGGTTCCTTTGGACCCAGAGACAATAAGCATACCAGCCAAGCTTTAAAAGCTCACTGGCTCAAGGCTGATTCAGCCTTCCGTCCTTCCGAGATCGGTAAAATGAGGACCCAGATTGTTGGGGGCAAGAGGCCGCTTGGAGTGGGCTGTAAAGCACTGTAAAGCGGTATATAAGTCTAAGCGCTATTGTTATTTTCCTTCCTTCCTTCCTTCCTTCCTTCCTTCCTTCCTTCCTTCCTTCCTTCCTTCCTTCTTTCCCAGTGCTTAGAATGCAGTATTGAAGGCTATCTCTGCCCACAACCAGGAGTTCAACCCTTACTTTTTACTTTACTTTTATTAAATTTCTATACCGCCCCTCTCCCGTAGGACTCGGGGCGGTTTACAACCCAATAAAAACATATAATATCAATAAATATTTAAAAATAAATTAAATTAATATTAATACAAGGCTGTTACTAAAACCTATTAAAAACCCAATTCTAAAACCCGAACAGCCTTGTTTAAAAATTATTTTTAAAAAAAAAACCCGAGGAGATCTAGGCCAGGCCGGCTTGATTGAAGAGATGAGTCTTCAGTTCTCTTCTGAAGGTGCAGAGATCATGACACGTCCGGAGTTCTGGGGGGAGCTCGTTCCACATCGTCGGTGCCCCCACAGAAAAGGCTCTCCCCCTGGGCGCCACCAGCCGACACTGCTTAGCCGATGGCACCCTGAGGAGGCCCTCCCTGTGGGAGCGAACTGGTCGCTGGGAGGTATTTACTGGCAGAAGGCGGTCTTGTAAATAACTGGGTCCTATGCCATGGAGCGCTTTAAAAGTGGTAACCAGTACCTTGAAGCGCACCCGGAAGACCACCGGCAACCAGTGCAGCTCGCGCAGGATGGGGGTCATTCGTACCCGTCAGGGTGCCCCCACTACCACCCGCGCGGCCGCATTCTGCGCCAGTTGAAGCCTCCACGTGCACTTCAAGGGAAGCTCAGGTAGACTCAAGCCTTCCATCCTTCCGAGGTTGGTAAAATGAGGACTCCAGATTGTTGGGGGGAATAAGCTGACTCTGTAAAACACTTAAAGAAGGCTGTAAAGCACTGTGAAGTGGTAGATAAATCTAAGCATTGTGGCTTCCTTCCCTTCCTTCCTTCCTTCCTTCCTTCCTTCCTTCCTTCCTTCCTTCCTTCCTTCCTTCCTTCCCAGTGGTTCGAATGTAGCATTCTAACAGTATGTAACTCTAAGGGTTTATATCTTCCAGTATCTAGTGATAAGCTTTAGCTTACTATTACATTGCTCTTAGAGTCACCATTGGAGAAACTACTGTCGATTGTTGTCCACTGGGGTCCTGAACAAGGTGTGATAGTGAAGAGAAGACCAACAGCCCCATTGAGAGCAACACCAATGAAAAGTTCAGAGAAGTCCACCCAGCTTCTGGAGACCACAGGACCCTCAATGGACAGATGGAGCTGCTCCTACATGGGTTTGAGCCTCACCTTCTTGGCCAAAGGATCCCGACAGGCAGGCGAGGATAAGAAGGAAGGAAGGAAGGAGGACCATCTTGGTGGATGATGGAGGAACCGGCTGGTGGCAGGATCTCTGGGCAGCTGTCCCGTTCTGATGTCCTTGGGCGTGGAGCAATGTCTTCCTTCAAGGACCGAATCAGCTTCTCAAATGAATGACACTTGTCTGATGTGTCTCTTGAACTTAGAACAAGGGACAGTCTTAGCTGTGACTTGTTTTCCCAGTTTCCCCATGAATGAATTGACGTCATTTAATCGGGACTTAAGTCAACACAAAAAGTGTTCGTATATAAGTTTAATAATTAATAATAATCTCTTTATACTGCACCGGTGAAGCCACACTTGGAATATTGCATCCAGTTCTGGCCATCACGATGCAAGAAAGATGTGGAGACCGTAAAAAGTATGTAAGGAGGAGCAACAAAGATGATTGCGAGGGAGGGAGGATCTGGAAGCTAAAATATATGATAAAAGGTTGCAGGAACTGGGTATATCTAGTGCTGACGAAGAGCAGGACGAGGGGGGCATGATAGCAGTCTTCCAATATCTCAGGGGCTGCCCCAAAGAAGCAGGAGTCAAGCTATTCTCCAAAGCGCCTCAAGGCAGGAGAAGAAGCAACGGATGGAAACTCATCAAGGAGAGAAGCAACTAAGGAGGAATTTCCTGACAGTTAGAACAATTAACCAGTGGGACAACCTGCCTCTAGAAGTGGTGAATGCTCCATCACTGGAAGTTTTTAAGAACAGCCATTTTGTCCAAAATGGTACTATAGGTTGCCTGCCTGAGCAGAGGGTTGGACTAAATGACCTCCAAAGTCTCTTCCAAGCCTATCGTTCAATAGGTCACCTTCAAACTTTCTGGTGCTGGGTCTTGGAAGAGTAGGACCTTTGTTCTCAGAATCAGATAAGGGACCTGGACATCCTTCCAAAAAAAAAAAAAATGTCCACCCTCCTTTGAAAAGCCAACACATGTCAAATTCATGCTCTCCTAAAACCGCCCATCGGTTCTATCCTTGCGTCTGTTTCCAGCAATATAATCTTCCATTTCTGATTGAGATCTAATCAAAATATTTTCCCTGCGCTGGTGTTTGTCTAAGTCATTCACTGGATTGTTACTCCTTCCCCCAAAGTGCTGGCAAAAGATTACAGAACTGGATTTCAAAAATAAAGCGCTAAAGGGAATCCAGAATCAAAGATAACACAGCGCTGTGAAAGGTAGGAACAAGGTGACTTTTATTTTGAAAGCCCTGGCTAATGTTGGCAAGGTGGGCTCTTTTCAAAAGCGTCCTTCCCTTGGGTCAGCACCATCATCTAGCCATGCTGGATGGAGAATTCTGGGAGTTGAAGAGCAAAGTTTTAAAATTGGCTAGTTTGGAGAACCCTGGTATAGATGGATGGATGGTTGGATACATGATGAGAAAGAGAGAAAGAGAGGGAAGGAGGGAGGGAGGGACAGAGAGAGAGGGAGGGAAGGAAGGAGGGAGGGAGAGAGATGATATAGAGATAGAGAGATGATAGATAGATGATAGATAGATGATAGATAGATAGATAGATAGATAGATAGATAGATAGATAGATAGATAGATAGAGATAGATAGATAGATAGATAGATAGATAGATAGATAGATAGATAGATAGATAGATAGATAGATAGATAGAGAATGGATGGATGGATGGATGGATGGACAGAAAGATAAACAGATAAATGGATAGATATGGATGTAGGTGGATGGACGGATGGATGGATAGATAATGGTGTGTGTGAGAGAGAGATGGATAGATATGGATGGATAGATAGATAGACAAAGAGAAATAGATTGATATGGATGCATAGTAGGTGGATGGATGGATGGATGGACAGATAAAGAGAGAGATAGATATGGATGCATAGTAGGTGGATGGATGGATGGATAATGGTTTGTTTGTTTTTTACACTGTGAATTGGTAGTTTTTATTGATTTTGTGCTATACTTGTATTTTTGTTGTGAGCCGCCCTGAGTCTTGGGAGAAGGGCGGCATATAAGTCTAATAAAATAAAATAAAATAAAATCAATGGTGAGAGAGAGAGACAGACAGACAGACAGAAATTGAACTGGCCAGGGAAAAACAAGGTCTCAAAGTGAGGAAGGAACCACCATCACGTCCCCCTTGATTTCATAATTCAGACTGGACCAATCCAGCAAAGGGGTAGACTCTCCCTGCCTCTGGTCGCTCCTGAGTTGAGCTGCAGACAAGATGCTGTCCCACAGGTAGACTTCGCCGAGTTCTCCTTCGAAAGCTTGCCTGGCGTCCAGCGAGCCCCCATAGGAATCTTGATCCTGTCCCAGCATGATGACCAGATCCTGTTTGATCCGGTAACCCTTGGCGATAACCTTGCGGGGCAGGGGGATCCTGTTCAGCCAGAGCTGGATGATCCCGGTGGCCGAATCCCAGGTCAGGCACAGATCCTCTCCTAAGCCGCGGCCTTTTTCCTCCGGTATCTGGAAAATCACCACTTGGTTACCCAGGGAGATATCGTAGTGGGTGGCTTCCTTGAAGATAAGGATCTCGTTGTGATGATCTTGGGAAGCCGAGGAGAAGAGGCTTAAACTCTGCTTCAGCTCGGAGTAAAACCTTAGGCAGAGGGTTAAGCTTGCCATTTCCCGGCTCTCGTGGGGCTTCAGGAGAACGTAGGAGTCGATGGAACGCTTCGGGAACAGAAAGAACTTCTCCGCCAGATCTGAGGGAGAAGAAGCGTGCGAGCAGACCATCAGCAAGCGGAGAGGGGACACACACACCCAAAATACCCTTGCATGATCTGTATGTACGATCTGGGGAGCCCGTAACAGGTCGGACCCCCTCCAAGAGGGTCCCCCAAGAGATGTTTCTACATACAGATAGACCTCGACTGAGCACAGAGTATCAAAGCATGATTCCCTCCTCCAATTAACTGTCATAAATCACATTCTCCAATTAGCTTGAAATGCAGGCTTTCCCTCCGGTTCTGCTGCCCGCCAATCCTTATCGTCTCTTATTTCAAAAGCTCTGAATTCACACATTAGTACAACATGGTTATGTCTAAGTAACTCCTCCCCACATTCCGCCTCCTCCCCCAGCATCATCTAATTCTAAGAGTAAACCATGAGAAGGAAAAAAGCTGCATCTCCATCCGTTGTCAAAGCAAGAACACCCAGGGTTAGCAGCGTTGACAAAGGGAGTTGCACCTGATTTTACATGCTTTTTGCCCACGGTCGTTAAGTGGATCCCACTGTCATTAACCGAATCCGGCCTGCCCTATTGACTCGGCTTGTCGGAGGCCGCAAGGGTTGATCACGTGACCCCGGGGTCCTGCAACATGCCAGTTGTCAAGTGTCTGAATTTTGATCACATGACCTGGTGGGGGGGACAGTCATAAGCCTTTTCAGTGCCGTAGTAGCTTTGGACAGTCACTAAGCGAACAGTTATAAGTCGAGGACTTCCTGTAGTACATCTCTGCCCCCCCTCCTCCCGGGCTCCCAAACTCGCAGCAGTCACTTTTTTTTTTCCTTGCCAGGAAAAACCTTAATATTAAGCCCCATCCTTCCTTTTTCGCCACTGCAGATTTTTTTGGAAGAAGATCAGCAGCTCAGCTCAAGGGGTTGCTTGGACCCTCCTCCCCCACCCCACCCCCGCTCAATTTCCACTACAAATCCCATGTGTCACTTACTTCCCTGTGACACAGCTTCCATGACCACAGTTTCCGTGAAGCAGACAAGAAGGAGCAGCAGAAATATCTTCATTTTGCTCTCCGGTGAGAAAGAGCCAGCCACAGGTGTCTATTTGTGTGTGTGTGTGTGTGTGTGTCCGTGTGTTTGTGTGTGTGTGTCCGTGTGTGTTTGTGTGTGTACTTTGGTGTGCAAAGAGGTAAAATATCAGTCCTCAGTCTTCCGGGGTCTGGAAGCAGGCTGCGAAGTCCTGCAATTTATCTTTTAATGCTGGGTTAATAAGCAACGTGCTGGGGGTGGGAAATTAAACCCCCGTGTCATTGGATGTCGGAACCATGACACCCTGTTTACCAAGGCTCAGGATGAGGGGCTTGGGGGTCTTTTAAGGGGTTTGGTGGAAAAACTGCAAGCAACGGGGGGGAGGGGGCAGAATCAATATTTGCCTCCCGTCTTTTGAAGTTGATTCTTTCCGAGCAGGGTGACTCCTGCCAAGCGCCTTCTGTAACTTGAGTTTAAACATAAATTACCTGCAATTAACCGGGATAACTGTGACCCGGAGTGACCAAGAATCTCCATAGACACTGAGTTTAAACAGAAATGATCCGTAACTGAGTTTAAACAGAAATGATCCCTAAACATGCTTGGATAAGCACAAGGTCCATCGTGAAGACAAAAGTGAAAAATAAAAAAAATAACAAAATAAAAAATGAATAAAATATTAAAATAATAATTAAAAATAATAAATACATTAATTTAAACAAACAAACAAACAAACTCGGAGTAGACTCAAGGGACCAGTAGGTCTGTTTCTAGTCCTCTTGAAGGCCACTCCTGGTATTTTTCTAGTCCTTTTGAAAATCCTTGTCCTCTTGAAGGTGGCTCCTGGTATGATTCTAGTCCTGGTATGTTTCTAGTCCTCTTGAAGGCCCCTCCTGGTATTTTTCTAGCCCTTTTATTTTATTTATTTTATTTTGTAGACTTTTATACCGCCCCTCTCCCGTAGGACTCGGGGCGGTTTACAGCCAAATTTAAAACGTAACAATAATAAATATTTAAAACAGAATTAAATAACCTGGGCTGTACTAAAAACCAAATTAAAATCCCATAACAAAACCCTAACTACTTAATTTAAAATTACATAAAAAACCCGAGGAGCTCTAGGCCAGGCCAGCTTGATTGAAGAGATAAGTCTTCAATGCTCTTCTGAAGGTGCGGAGATCATGACATGTCCGGAGTTCCGGAGGGAGCTCGTTCCACATCATCGGAGCCCCCACAGAAAAGGCTCTCCCCCTGGGCATCACCCCTGGACATTGCTTAGCCGATGGCACCCTGAGGAGGCCCTCCCTGTGGGATTTTGAAATCCTTATCCTCTTGAAGGTGGCTCCTGATATGATTCTAGTCCTTGTATGTTTCTAGTCCTCTTGAAGGGCACTCCTGGTATTTTTCTAGCCCCTTTGAAAATCCTTGTCCTCTTGAAGGTGGCTCCTGGTATGATTCTAGTCCTGGTATGTTTCTAGTCCTCTTGAAGGTTCCTTCTGGAATGTTTCTAGTCCTCTTGAAGGCTGCTGTCTGTGACAGCTTATGCAGAAGAGAGGATTACAAAGAAGCCAGATTCTCACAACGTGCTCCATTGAAGGCATTATTTTCTCTCCAAGAGGCCAAACTTGGTTAGTTTGATGCAGCTTTTTTTGTGGCTTAGCCTGGGTTACTAACTTCTTGAACCGAATCGCGGACTGAATACCCGTGTTGGAGATCGAGCTTTTCCGCGGCTGGGAAAGCGGAGAGTTTGACGACGGTCCCTTCCCCGTTTCTCGCTTGGCGAGGAGAGCGGCGTTCAGAGACGCTCCCTTCGGCTTTCAGCCCCGCCGCTCGACACGTGGGAATGTTCAGCCGGCTGGTTCCGGGGCAAGCCAAGCACGTGGGAACGGGGCGTTTGCGCCTCCCTCGCTTCTTCTCAGGTACATCCTGGGTTAAATGGAGCCCGGTCGCCGTCCGGGCAGGCTTGCAAAGCCAGAGAAGGGAGCGAGGGAGAACGAAGAGCGGGAGGCGTCAAGAGCGGGGGACACAAATCTTGCAAATCGGGGCGAAGGGTGATGCATGGGCCTTCCCGGGTCAGCTAGGGTCGTTTGGAGGAGGTGCATTCGCAGAATAGCCCCCAGGTCAGCCGGGGACGCTCTCCTCCCCGCCGGGCTGGCGTTTATTTTTAGGCAGTGTTGCAAGATCTGCAAAAAATAATAATAAATAAATTAGAGGCTATTTTGCTTTCTTCTCGCCTCTCCTGCAATTGCTGGGGTCGACCACAAGGAGGCGATAGAACCCTCAAAAAGCAATCCTTTCCTTCCGTTTTCTCTATCTATCTATCTATCTATCTATCTATCTATCTATCTATCTATCTATCTATCTATCTATCTATCTATCTATCTATCTATCTATCTATCTATTTTTATATCCATTCGCCCGCCCGTCCATCTGTCTATCTGCCTGTCTATTGGTCTCCCTGCCTGTCTGCCTATCTGTCTTTCTGTATCTATCTATCTATCTGTCTCTGTCTATTTATCATCTCCTCCCCCTTGCTCTTCCATTATCTATCTATCTATCTATCTATCTATCTATCTATCTATCTATCTATCTATCTATCTATCTATCTATCATCTCCCCCTTGCTCTTCCATTATCTATCTATTATCTATCTACCTACCTACCATTAAATACATTTTAATCTCTCTCTCCAAAGTAACATCATAGAGCAGTGTCTCCCGACTCGAGCAACTTAAAGATAAGTTGCTAACTCCCAGAATTCCCCAGCCACCGTGTTTTAAGATGGGTGGACTTCAATTCCCAGAATTCCCCAGCCAGCACACCCTGAGCATCCTGGCTGAGGAATTCTGGGAGTTGAAGTCCACCCCTCTTAAAAGTTGCGAAAGTTTAGAAACACTGTCATACCCGATGACTCTTCTTTCTTTGCCCTTCCCCAAAGCGTAAATCCATTCTTCCTCTCTGCCCTGGCAGGACTTATGGCGTCAGCGCTGCCACCCAATTTCTCTTGGGTCGTATCAGGCCTGTTGGCTGGGCTGGCCATGCCCCGGCTGCCTGCTCATTACAAGTACATGCATGACCACGGGATCCGGCACCTCGTATCGCTCACTGAGCGGAACCCGCCTTATCACGACACCTGCCCAGGCATCCAAGTGCACCGTCTGCGCATTGCCGACTTCTGCTCTCCCTCGGCCGAACAGATCCAGCGGTTTCTGCAGATTGTGGAAGACGCCAATGCCAAGGGGGAGGTAAGGGGGGGTTGGCTATCGCAGCGATGCCCACTCGTTATGGGCCTGACACCCTGCGAGGTAGGACAGTCCAAGGAACAGACATGGCAAAGATTTCTGAGAATGTTATAATGTTTCTCAGCCTTGTTAATTTTAAGAGGGGTGGGCTTCAACTCCCAGAATTCCCCAGCCAGCATGCTTTAAGAGGTGGGCTTCAACTCCCAGAATTCCCCAGCCAGGATGCTTTATGAGGGGTGGACTTCAACCCCCAGTCAGCGTGCTTTAAGAAGGGTGGGCTTCAACTCCCAGAATTCCCCAGCCAGGATGCTTTACGAGGGGTGGACTTCAACTCCCAGAATCCCCCAGCCAGCGTGCTTTAAGAAGGGTGGGCTTCAACTCCCAGAATTCCCCAGCCAGCATGCTTTAAGAGGGGTGGGCTTCAACTCCCAGAATTCCCCAGCCAGGATGCTTTAAGAGGGGTGGACTTCAACTCCCAGACTAAGCCATGCCGACTGGGGAATCTTGGGAGTTGAAGCCCACCCCTCTTAAAGTTTCCAGGGTTAAAAAGCACCATTTTGGACCGTACAGGAAGTCCTTGACTTACAACGACACATTTAGTGACTGGTTTCATATTCATTTGTATTTCTTTCTCACGGTCTTTGCTTTCTTCTTCTCTTTTTCTTTATATTCGTTTGCCTTCATGTTTTATCTTTTGTTTTAAAAGTTGTAATGAAAATCACATTGAAAAAGGAAAAAAAAAAGGAAAAAAAATCCTTGAAATGTTTGTTTTTTCCCCCCCATCTGCCAGGCTGTGGCTGTCCACTGTTTGCTGGGCTTCGGAAGGACGGGAACCATGTTGGCCTGTTACCTTGCAAAGACCCACAAAATCAGTGGGGTGGACGCCATCCAGAAAATCCGCCAGCTGCGGCCGGGCTCCATCGAGACGTACGATCAGGAGAAATCCGTGGTTCAGTTTTACCAGCGTACAAAGTAGCCACAGGAAAGGATGAGACTGGCCTGCGAGAAAGAACACAACAGTTGTGTCTCTTTCGGCTCCTTTCTGGGGGAAAAAAACAAGTTATAACAAGTGCGCTTGAGAGAGTGGATCTAGCAGGGATCCGGTCTGACTGGAGTCACACATACATACACACAGACACAAAATCACAAAGTCCCTCTATCATATTATTATTATTATTACCATTATTATTACCATTATTGTTGTTGTCCTTGTTATTATCATTATTATTAATAATAATGCTAATGATAATACAATTTTTAAAAGTTGGAAGGGACCTTGGAGGTCATCTAGTCCAACCCCCTGCTCAGGCAGGAAAAAACGCTACCATTTCAGACAAATGGCTGCCCAGTCTCTTCTTAACAGCCATTTATCTGACGTGGTATAGGGCAGGGGTCTTCCAACTTGGCCCTTTTAGGATTTGTGGACATCAACTCCCAGAATTCCTCAGCCAGTGTGCCTGGCTGAGGAATTCTGGGAGTTGAAGTCCACAAGTCTTGAAAGGGCCAAGTTGGAAGAACCCTGGTATAGGGTTTCCTGCCTGCGTAGGGGGTTGGACTAGATGACCTCCAAGGTCCTTTCCAACTATTATTAGTAGTAGTAGTAGTATAGATATGATAAATGGAACTTTGTGATTTTGTGTGTGTGTGTCTGTTGGTATCAGTTGGTTCTCTCCGAGTTAGTTGAAGTTAACCTCAAAAGTGAAGCATTCAGATCTCCGGGGCCATTTTGCAAACTACGACTCCATCCCAGTGGTGAAAAAGATCCGCCTTCGTAAACCTGGCGAGTTGTTGTGTGTGTCTTTGGGTGTAGGAAAAGGGAAATATTGAGGGAGAAAACGACTCAGGACGCATCCGGAGAAAATCCTGAATTTTAAGGTTTAGAACAGGGGTCTTCCAACTTGGCCCTTTTATGACCTGTGGACTTCAATTCCCAGAATTCCTCTGCCTGGCTGAGGAATTCTGGGAGTTGAAGTCCACAGGTCATGAAAGGGCCCAGTTGGAAGACCCCTGGTTTAGAATCTTGAGTTTCTGGTTAAGGGGTGCCTTGAAGATAAGAAGTTTTCATAATAATAATAATAATAAAAAAGATTGTTCCTCTGGCTGCCAGGTTGTTTTTTTATTTGCAGGTGGTCCTCAATTTACGATCATCATTACGGTCATGAGTTGTGGTGGTTAAGTGGGTTACCAGTGACCATGACCGATTTTATGACCTCTTTTTGCGGCCGCTGTTAAACAAACACGGGGTTTTTAAAGGAAGCCAGTTAAATTCCTTATAGGACGGGCGTCTTCAAACCTGGCCCTTTTATGACTGGTGGACTTCAACTCCCAGAATTCCTCAGCCAGGCATGCTGGCTGAGGAATTCTGGGAGTTGAAGTCCACCAGTCATTAAAGGGCCAAGTCTGAAGACCCCTGCATTAAGGGAATCCATTTGATCCAATGTATTTACAACGGCCCTGAAAAAGGTGATTTGCCGCCATTTTTCACATTTACGACCGGGGCAGCCATTTTGATCACATGATCAAAATTCAGACGCTTTGTCAACTGACTTGTCTTTATGACGGGCGCAGCGTCGCTGGGGGGGCATCACGTCCTCCCCTTTGGCAACTTTCTGACAAGCATGGGGAAGTTGGAATTCATTTAACGACCGTTTAACTACCCTTATAACTGCAATGACTCACTTAACAACTGTGGCAAAAAGGTCATAAAACGGGGCAAAACTCAGGCAATGACTGTCTTGCTCAGCGGCTGAAGTGTCGGGCTCAGTTGAGGCCGTAAGTCGAGGACTAGTGTAAATTACAGAAAGAATATTCTGTTCACCTCCCAGTGCAATCAAAACACCGGCCCTCAAACTCTTACTCACCTCCTGAACCAGCCTGTATATTTTAAGGAGCGTCATGACGTCTGGGCCTGGCCCCCCCCACCCTCCCTGCAGCCAGGATTATGGGCAAGGGTGCTCCTAGAGAGGAACTGGAGCATTCCCACGCAAGGCCAAGCCCCCCGGATCAAAATGTTTCACGCATGAAGTCCCAGCCACAAAAGGGAACACCAATCCTCACTAGGGGATTAAATCTGAGAAATTCTACACCCCCAAATAAGTGTTCAGCTCTCCAAATTAGGGGGGTTCAGCTCTTTGCAAGGAGTCAGTCAGTTGCTGCTTAGCAGCCGGATTTGCATCGTTAAGCAGGTACCCCTTTGGGGGAGGGGGCGAGGGTCCCATCAGAGACCCCCCCCCCCAAGCCTTGGATCAGATCGGCAGCTTGTCAGGGTGATCTTCCCTTTATGCCTTCAGCAAGCCAACTCAAAGTGACAGGCTGTTTTCATCGGCCAGACAGCTTGAGTGGTGTGTGTGTGTGTGTGTGTATGCGTATGTGCAAGAGACCCATTTTTAAAAAAAAAAAACAATGGGAGATAATGATTTTTTTTCAGTGCAGACAAGGGGGGGAGGGAGAGTCTTGTAAGAAAGCACAATCGCTCATTTGTGTAGTTTGCAACGGATTTGCAGTCCTTGCCTTCAGCGGTGGAATTACGCATTCCCGCTCTGCTCTTCCTACCTTGCAGGGCTGTGGTGCAGCTCCGTGGCAGGGAGGAAAGCCAGAGAATAAATTTAAAAAGAAAGGAAGAGGAGGAGAGAAAAAAATCATGCAGTTGGGATCATATACATACATACATACATACATACACATATATATGTTTTCTGAGGTTTTCGCGGGTGTTTGTATGTAGGTCTTTGGTTCTTCGGGTTTTCTCCCACGTAGAATTTGAAGTGTCTTGGCGACGTTTCGATGAAGTCCCATTCGTCATCTTCAAGTTGGTGCTTTTGGCTTCATGCTTCTAGGAGCAATGTGTGGTTGTGGCTGTTTCTTCCTTTTAACTGCCAGTGGGGGTTTGAACTGATTGGCTGGGAGCTCGGCTGTGTTCTGATTGGGTGGAGGTGTGTTCTGATTGGTTAGGGGCTTGGCTGTGCTCTGATTGGATGAGGGGTTGGCTGTGCTCTGATTGGCTGGGGGAGTGTTCTGTTTGGGTGGGGGCTTTGTTGTGCTCAGGTTAGTCTGAGTTACAGGGGGATTAGAGATGGTGAGCTGCATAGCTGTTCGGCTTCGCATTCGTGGTCGTGCCTCATCTTCATGGTGGATGTCAGTTTGCTTCATGTATGGATTGGAGGGGTTTAAGGTGGCTAATGTTGCAGCTGTGGTCTGGCTTCTGGTTTGTGGTCGTACCTCATCATCGGTGTGGGTTTGGGTTTACTTTTTGCCTGGATGTGTAGTACACTCACAAAAACCACACAGGATGTCACCACTACACATCCAGGTAAAAAGCAAACCCAAACCCACACCGATGATGAGGCACGACCACAAACCAGAAGCCAGACCACAGCTGCAACATTAGCCACCTTAAACCCCTCCAATCCATACATGAAGCAAGCTGACATGCACCATGAAGATGAGGCATGACCACGAACGCGAAGCCGAACAGCTATGCAACTCACCATCTCTAATCCCCCTGTAACTCAGACTAACCTGAGCACAACAAAGCCCCCACCCAAACAGAACACTCCCCCAGCCAATCAGAGCACAGCCAACCCCTCATCCAATCAGAGCACAGCCAAGCCCCTAACCAATCAGAACACACCTCCACCCAATCAGAACTCAGCTGAGCTCCCAGCCAATCAGTTCAAACCCCCAGTGGCAGTTAAAAGGAAGAAACAGCCACAACCACACATTGTCTTGGCGACGTTTCGACGAAGTCCCATTCGTCATTTTCAGGCTGATGTTTTCGGCTTTGTGCTTCTAGGAGCACAAAGCTGAAAACACCAGCCTGAAGATGACGAATGGGACTTCGTCGAAATGTCGCCAAGACACTTCCAATTTTACGCGGGAGAAAACCCAAATAACCAAAGACATACATACATACATACATACATACATACATACATACATACATACATATGCAGGTCTTGGCGTATTCGGGTCTTTTCCCGTGTAAGATCTTACACGGGAAAAGACCCGAATATGCCAAGACCTGCATACCTATACCCGTGAAAATCTACAAAAACAAATACACCCAGACACAATATTTTAAAATCTTAGTTAGCCATACCCCACCTGGTCATTGAGACTGGTGGCCAGATAAATAGGAGGGAGGCAGGGAGGGAGGAAGGAAGGTAAAGAAAGAAGGAATGAGAGGGAGGGAAGGTGAAGGAAGGAAAAGAAAGAAAGTGGGAATGGGAGGGGGGAAGGTGAAGGAAAGAAGGAGAATTGGAGAAGGAGGGAGGGGAAGAAGGAAGGAGAGCATTTGAAAGGGGAGAGGGAGGAAGGAAGGAAGGAAGAAGAATTGGAGGAGGGAGAAGGGAGGGAGAAAAGGAAGGAATGGAGGGTGGGAGATTGGCAAGGGAGGGAGAGAAAAAGGGAAGGAAGGGAAAGAAACAAAAAAAAGCAGGCAGGCAAGAAGGAAGGAAAAGGAGGAAATAAGGATAAGGAAACTAAAGGGAAAGAAAGACAAGTCTTTTTTTAAAAAAACAAAACAAAAAACAAATGAACAAAGACAGCTGCTCGCAGCAATACCTGTTGGGGGCCAAGAGGGCAGATTTGGCTCAAGGTCCGCCTATGTCCAACCCTGCATTTTAGTCTCTGAATTCACAGGTATGAACACAACCCCATCCCCTTTTTTGCCCTCAAAACCCATCCCCCTTTGGGCCCAGGCATGATCAAGCACCGGCAGGTCCCCCCCCCCCCGCAGCCTCTCTCCAGGGAGGGATCCGGTGTCTCCTGCGACAACCAGACCTGGATTATCTTAAAAGCCACCTTCAAGCCATATCTTGTTTCCGCCCCTCCAAACCGGTGGTTATAAAAGGATGGAGGAGGGAGGATAATCTCCTCTTTTGGGATACCCACAGCCCGTGAATGTTGGCTTCCTGCCTCGGAAGGCTGGGGGGAGCCCCCCAAATGCAGGAAACAGGTCTGGGTGGGATTTAGAAGCAACAGGTGGGGTATTAAATGACTCCATTGTGTGCTTGGTTGCAATCGGCCACGGAGCGTCTGTGAGGAGGGGGCTGCCACAGAGCGGTATCAAGGCCTGCTGTGGGAAGGAAGAGAAAAAGAAAGAAAGAGAGAGAAAAAAGAAAGAAAGAAAAAGAAAAGAGGAAGGAAGGATGAAAAGGGGAAGGAAAGAAGGAAGAATACCAAAAGGGAAGGAGGGAGGGAGGATATGAGAAGGAAGGAAAAAAGGAAGTACTATTGCAACATGAAGAAAATTGTGTAGTTTTGCCCCAAATGAAAGGGTTCAGCTTCCAGAATTCCGCAGCCGACCCTGCTTTAAAGCCCTTGTTTATCTATCTATCTATCTATCTATCTATCTATCTATCTATCTATCTATCTATCTATCTATCTATCTATCTATCTATCTATCTATCTATCTGCCTCCATCCATATCTATCTATCTATCTATCTATCTATCTATCTATCTATCTATCTATCTATCTATCTATCTATCTATCTGCCTCCATCCATATCTTTCTATCTATCTATCTATCTACCTACCTACCTACCTAAATTTACACTTTGTACATTTTACAAAACTCCCCACTTCATTTAGCTTGCAGTGTTTTTTGCAACCGTTTGGTGGGCTTCCAACTCCCAGCATTCCCCAGCTGACCCAACTTTTTAAACACAGGAATTGACGGCCATTCCCACGTGCCGGTTGGGGAATGCTGGGAGCTGAAGTCCAATCTTGTCTTCAACGTTGCCCAAGTGGAGAAAAAGGCTGGTTTTTAGTGGAACCCCTCCAGGGTTTCTGCCCCTCCGGGGGAGGGGGGAAAACTACATATCCCAGACACCTTTGCAAAAATAAATCTCTCCTCTCTCTTCCCCCCTCCCGTGTCAAGCCACGCCCCCTCCCCTTTCCCTCTCCCCTTTAAAGCGCCCCGGTCCTGCCTTTGCCTCCCGGCGATTGGCGCGTTTGGAAGGCGCAGGAAGCGCTTTCGGGCAGGCGATTGGCGGTTGCCCTGGCAACCAAGAGGCTGGGGGTGGGGGGGAGCGGAGCAAAGCCCCCGCCCCTCCATTGTGTGGGAAGTTTCCCCGGACGAGCGCTTCTCCGGGACGGAGTTTCCACGTCGGGCGCCCGCTGGCTTTCTGCCGCCCGTGGAAACGAAGTGGCTCCGAATCCGGATTCGCGGGGCAGATGCAAAAAAGGGGGTTGCATTTGCGCTTCGGAGCAGCCGCGGAGTAAATTGCACGCAGCGGAGGGGAAGAGCGCAGCGCCGCTCGCCCGCGGGCGCCACGTTGCAAAACTCCCGGCGCGCAAAGTTAGCCTAGCAGAGCCGCGGATGGCGGCGGCGGCTTCAGGCCGGTGCCTGTCCGGGCCGGACCGAGAGCCCTGGCCGGGAGTGGGCGTCTTCCGCCGGAGGCAAGCAGGTAAGATCCCGGACGGTCCGGTTCTTCCCCGCCCCCTCCAGAAACCTTGCGATCCGGCTCTCTTGCGCTCCGTGGAGTGGGTGGTCGTGTGAACCAGGTTACGCAGCGAAACTCTGGAGTTTGCATGACCTTTGAGGGGGGGGCAGGGTGTTGTTCTGAACCCGTGCTGGGCTAAACCCGGGTTTATGTGGCGCATCCCACCGAGGATTAGTGGGGGGGGGAGAAAGAAACACACACACACACACGCAGAAAATCCGGGATTTTCCAGCGGCTTTTGAAGCAGGATGGTAGCGTCCGCCTCACTGAGGACCAGTCTCTTGAAATACTTCCCTAGCCCAGGAAGTGCTGGCCGCTTAGCCGGATGCCTGGGGGGGGGGATAGTTCATTTCCCACGGAGCAGCCGAGAAGAGAGGAGCCACGGACGTGGGATCCCCAATTATGAGAGAGCATCCAGTAGCTCAGTTCACACAAACGCATGTAACCCCCTTCTTGCATTCTCCGCTTTCTGCCTTCTACCGCCTGTTTGTTTATTAAATGTGTTTATTATTATTAAATGTATCTGCCACCCAGAGCGACTTTGTGCTGCTTACAGGGGCCGTTAAATCATAAACATAAAAAGCATTTAGCCATCGTGTTATGCCCAAGTTGGCATATCTTGCGCCAACTTGGTAGTTGGTTAAACAGGTTGTGTGATTTGAGCCCCTCCAGAATTCTCACATTCTCTTCCTCCAGCCTGCGGGCCTCCCAGGGACTACAATTCCCATCCCATCCCAGCCCCAGCCTGCCAGTCTTCTGATTTGCTTCCTCCTAGATTTAAAAACTCCCAGGAAGGGACTAAGAGAGGTTGGGGGGGGGAAATAAATCCGGATTTTGGGAGATCGTTGCTCTGGAAAGCAAAACTTAAATATGTTTTGCACTGGGAAATGGATCCAAGGAAGCGGAAGTTTTGTTCCTTTAATTTGAAAAGAGAGACGAAATTTTACGCTGCTGTTTTGTAACAGCCAGAATGGATGGCTTGGTGAGAGATCCAGGAAGAACAGAATTATATTGCATTTTGTGAGCAGGGGGCGGTACTGGTTAGGGTTCCCCCTTAAAAGCGGGGTACAATTTGTAGGGAATAAAATCACTTCATTAAATTGCTTTGTTAAAGTTCGGGCTGCTATAGAAATTGGATAAATAAAATAAAGTGTTTAAGAAAGACCTTTTTGGTCTTTTCTTCGCCCCTAAGACAGATGTCTCAAATTTTTTTTCCCTTTTTCTCCATCCAAGTTGATGAACTGGTCAAAAAATGAAAATGTAGAGAAGGGAGAAAATGACTAAATCAGGTTTTGGATTTAATGGACCGTTGGTGGGTTTATTTTACAGCAATGTGGTGTGCCTGTGGGAGTAAATTCTCTTCTGAAAAAATGTTCTTTTTTTTTGTTTTGAAAAATGCCCATATCTGTTCCTTGTAAGCCTGCAGGTGGAATAACTCAAATTCAGACACGCCTTTCCAACGGGAATTCGCTTTAATGGCGAGAAAATTGCATGGGGTATTTGATCTTGACCGCCACCAGCAGCAAATAAAATAAACAAATAAAATAGTTTAAGCAAAAGACACCTACCTGCTTTGGTATTCTTATCAGATGGGGAAATTAGCAAATCACAAATTAAAATTCTTGTTCCTTCTAGTTGTAAAGGCTGCTGGGAAGATGGCCCTTGAGAAATATGTGCGAGAAAATGCTGGCAAAAATTACCAATTTATTTATTTGCCTGCTCAGTTTTCCAACTGACCCTGAAGCCAGTTACTCACTTCTCAGCCTAACCTACCTCGCAGGGTTCTTGTGAGAATAAAACGAAACCAGCCAGGAGCGTTTGCCAGATTAAGCTGCTTAGAGAGGCCCTGTCCAGTTTTACAGTAGGATTTATTTCTGCTAATTTTCAAGAAGCCTATTATTGGATACTCAGCTGCGGACTTCTGCACTTTAATCTGAATTGCCTGCCTTCTCTCTTAAAGCCGTATTTTTTTTTTTAAAAAAAAATGGGAATAAAATCTCTTTCCCCCTCCCCCCCAAAAAAGCTGGTCCTAAAGTTTTGCACTTTTTCGTGGTGCGAAATGCAGAGCGGGCCAAATCCTTTGAAGTTTGTGTGTGGCAGAGATTAAAAAAAAAAGTGGCATTATCTCCTGTTTTTAATTGAGTTGAATTATAGACAGGAAGAGAAAGTGGGGAAAATAACACTGCGATTGGCTTGTTTTTCTAAAATTGATGCCGCCAATGATGGAGTCCTCATCTTATTGACCATTTAGCAAGCATTTGAAGCTACAACTGCACATGGAAAAAGTGGCTTGTGATCGTTTTTCGCGCAACTGTTGCCATTGTCTTCGGAGAGTAGCGGCATATAAGTCCGAAAAATTAAATTAAATTAAATTAATTGTAGAAATACATTCCGAGGCAGAAGCCTTTTTTGAAATGATGGCTGTCTTTCAAAAACAGCTATTTTACGCAGCTTGTCCCTTAACTGGGTTTTCTTTGGAACGAAAATAAGTTTTTGATTCTCCAGTCTTATTCCCTTTGTCTTTCCTTTTGCAAACTTTGCTCCACCAGGGCTCGGTCAATGCTGAAGGAGAAATTTCTCACTGAACGCCGGCGTTGCACGGACAGATCTGCGGGAGATGAAAAGCAGGACTCGGGTGCGAGACATCCCAGCCTGCACCTCGCAGGCGTCTCCGGAAGGCTGTGTTGAAAAGCCGGCGGCGTGGTGCACAAGGACGGTGTGATTGTGGGCTGGCATCCGCTTCTCTTTCGCTAGAGGTCGCTCCCCAAATATCCTGTACTGGGGGGTCTCGGTATAGCGGTCGTCCTACGCAGCGTTTGGCCTGGATAACTGTGCTATGAATTGGTTGCTGAGGTTTGCCTGCGTTACCCTGGTCTGCAGCAGCCTTGCTGAAGGTAAGTGTGTTTCCTAGATGGGAGGTTTCCCCCATGGACCCCAGCCAAAACTGAGAATACAATTGGGGGGGGGTCAATCCACAGTCCCCTTGTGACCTCTCAGCTCTGTCTTTTGCCAGTAACGTGCACGTAATTCATAAAACACAAGCCTCTTCTTCCTCCCCTTGAGGCATTTTTGAGACCACCTTGATTTTAAAAGGCCTTCAAATATGAGGTAGAAAAACGGAAGCCTCGTCCTCCTTTGGAGGAATTTCAATACGGGCTTGATCTAAAAGGGCGACCTTCAAAAATGAGGTAGAAAAACGGAAGCCTTTTTCTCCCCTTTGAGGAATTTTGAGACCACCTTGATTTTAAAAAGGTGGCCTTCAAATATGAGGTAGAAAAACGGAAGCTTCATCCTCCTTGGGAGGAATTTCAGTACAGCCTCGATCTAAAAGGGCGACCTTCAAAAATGAGGTAGAAAAACGGAAGCTTCTTTTTCTTTTTGGAGGAATTTTGAGGCCAGTTTGACCCAAAGGGGTGGCCTTCAAAAAATGAGGTAGAAAAACAGAAGCCTCTTTTTTCCACAGGGAGGAATTTTGACCCAAAGCAAGTTTCACGGGAGGGTGGGGGCTTCCAAAAAAACGAGGTAGAAAAACGGAAGCCTCAGAAAGGCTTAAATTCCGAGCGGCTGATTGTAACGTACTTTTCTCTCGATGTTTCTTCCAGCAGGTAACAACAAAGCAGAACCTCGGACGGTGGTGGGCCGCAAAGGGGAAAGAGCCCTTTTGCGCTGCAATCTGCTGAAGCCGGACGAGACGAGCCCCCCTCTTTACGTCATTGAGTGGGTGCGGTTTGGTTTCCCGCTCCCCATCTTCATCAAATTCGGGCTGTATTCCCCCCGTGTGGATCCAGACTACGTTGGTGAGTGACTTGTGGCAGGAGTTCAACCGGGAAAGCTTTCCCTTCCCCCTCAAGGGGTGACGTCTGAGCATTTGGCAAAACATTCATCCGTTTAGTTTTATAGTTTTAATGTATGGTTTTTAACAATAATATCCATTTAGATTTGGACAACCATTGGTCTGGAATTTTATAGGGTCTCCTGCTTGAGCAGGGGGTTGGTCTAGAAGACCTCCAGGGTCCCTTCCGAATCCTCTTACGGGGAGTCCTCGACCAAAATTTCTGTTGCGAAGCGAGACATATTTTTTTAAAGTGAGTTTTGCTCCATTTTTACGACCTTTCTTATCACGGTTGTTAAATGAATCATTGCAGTTCTTAAATTAGTAACCCGATTGTTAAGTGAATCTGGTTTGCTAGAAGGTCGCAAAAGGGGATCACATGACCCCGGGTCACTGCGACCGTCATAAATAGAGTCAGTTGCCAGGTGTCTGAATTTTGATCCCTTAAACCAGGGGTCTTCAAGCTTGGCCTTTTTATGACTTGTGGACTTCATCTCCCAGAATTCCTCAGCCAGCCTCCATTTTGTTTGTTAGATTTAAGACAGGGGTCTTCAAACCTGTCCCTTTTAGGACTTGTGAACTTCAACTCCCAGAATTCCTCAGCCAGCCTCCATTTTGTTTGTTAGATTTAAGACAGGGGTCTTCAAGCTTGGCCCTTTTATGACTTGTGGACTTCAACTCCCAGAATTCCTCAGCCAGCCTCCATTTTGTTTGTTAGATTTAAGACAGGGATCTTCAAACCTGTCCCTTTTAGGACTTGTGAACTTCAACTCCCAGAATTCCTCAGCCAGCCTCCATTTTGTTTGTTAGATTTAAGACAGGGGTCTTCAAACTTGGCCCTTTTAGGACTTGTGGACTTCAGCTCCCAGAATGTGCCTGGCTGAGGAATTCTGGGAGTTGAAGTCCACAAGTCATCAAAGGGCCAAGTTTGAAAACCCTTGGCCGTGAGTGTGAAAAATAGTCATAAGCCACTTTTTCGATGCCGTTGTAACTTCAAACGGACACTAAATGGATGACTGTAAGTTGAACCTGTATCTAAACTTTGACACCTTGTGGAAATGGTGTCTTGGGACCATCGTGTCCCTAAGGAAAAAAAAGATATTTAATTCCCCCATTTCATTTCATTTCCAAAACAGTCACTAAGCAAACTGTTTTAAATCAAGGATCACCCTTATTCTAGGTTCTGTGTGTCTTTTGATTCTGATGAAATGGCTGCAGCCGTCCTAGCAGCACGCCTTTGCTTTGATTTCCGTAAAACAAAGGATTCTCCTGGACTTCTGGAGCGGTCATAAATTCAGCCATAAACCAATTTAGTCAGTTCATTTTGAGGGCAAGAAGCAAAGTTCAGTCAGGCTGGGGCCTCTTGTTTCAAAGGCCATAGGATAATTTCAGGAGCCCTCTCCGTTAAAATACTTCAAAGGGGGCCTTTATTACGTCCTATTGATAAATAAAATCCCACGTTTCATCCCATTGGGTGGATTGCAGATTCAATTTCTCTTTTTAAAAAAAAAAAAAAGGCTGCAATGACCTCCACATTTGAGAAATCCTGGCTGTCTTCCAAAATGACACAAGATTTGCTTCAATATGTAGACAATGGACTGGGCTGGCCCAGGAGGGTGTGTTTGTGTTTGCAGACAGGTGCTGGAAACTTTGCCCGTATTTATTGATGGCAAGATTGAGTTAGAGGCAATGGAGCTTCAGGGTGTGTTTGTTTTGAGAAGTAGGGAAACCCAAGGAAAGAAATAACAAAATATTCTTTGGTCTCGGTCAGGTCTGCGGCTGCCAGTTCCCCCCCCCCCAATTCCTGTTTATCACATAGTGTAATTTAAGGAAAACAAGGATGAGAGGTGACACAATACCAGTTTTCCAATATTTGAGGGGCTGCCACAGAGAAGAGGGGGTTCAACCTGTTCTCCAAAGCAGCCGAAGGCAGGACAAGAAGCAACGGATGGAAACTTAAATCAGGGAGAGAAGCAACCTGGAATTAAGGAGAAATTTCCTAACAGGGGAGAACAATTAACTGGTGGAACAGCTTGCCACCAGAAGTTGTGAGTGCTCCAGCACTGGAAGTTTTAAAGAAGGGACTGAACAATCATTTGTCTGAAATGGTGTAAGGTTTCCTGCCTGAGCATGGGGTTGGACTAGATGACCTCCAAGGTCCCTTCCAACTCTTGTTATTCTGTTATACACAGAATAGTAAGATGGTGCCCAGGTTGGTATCTCAGTAAAAGAGTTGGTTTCAAGTTTGGAGACAACAGTCCCAGGGGGAAGTTGTTCTGTGTGGCAATGCAACAAAACGGCCTACATACAATGTTCAGCTGTTGAAACTATAGACTACAGCAGGGGTCCCCAATCTTGGCAACTTTAAGACTTGTGGACTTCAACTCCCAGAATTCCCCAGATAATGCTGGATTATCCTTTTTTCTTTCTTTCTTTCTTTCTTGAGGAAAGTCAGGAGCTGATTCTCAAATGAGTTGGGAAATTTCATGGGTTCTGCAACAACCACAACAACAAAAAATGATTTTCCAGCATTCTCTGGAATGTTCCGGCATTTTCTGGAACATTCTGTTTTCCGGATCTGGCATTGAGCGCCTTGCTTGACTTTGTGTCCTTTCTGGGGAAGCTTCTTGGGTGTTGTGTAGTGGGAATGACCAAAATATGACACAAGATTTGCTTCAGACAACATCTTGGTGTGTGTGTGTGGCGGCCCCAAATGGCTGCTGTTTGGCTCCCCCTCTGCTCGCCCTCTTTTTTATTTTTTCCGTCTCCCTTTTTCCGGGTCAGGGATTTTTAAGAGGCGTCTCTGTCTGATTGTCTGGCCAACCTTTTGAACCCTTTTCTTAACAACCGAGGGTGGGAATCCTTCTCGGGATTGTAAAATCCCTGGCGGACTTGCTCAGACTGGTTGCCTATGAATATCTGGAGTTGTCCTGCTTTAATTGCTGGCTGTTTTTCCATTGCATTCTCAAATATCTGCCAATTGGGTTTTGCCAAGATAAAATCTAGACTGTAACAGGGGTTGATTAAGCCAGACAACTTCATGGTTTGCAAGGAAGGGAAAGAGCAGGGAATAAGAAAATGGAGATTATAGCTTAGATCTGGCTTCTGTCTAGAGGTTTTTATCAGGAGAAAATCCTAAACTGAGTTAGTTGTAGATTCAGGCTTTAGTGAAATTTTCTTTGAGTAAGGGGGGAATCTGAACTCCTGTCCATCATCTTCTTTCCTTCCTTCCTTCCTTCCTTCCTTCCTTCCTTCCTTCCTTCCTTCCTTCCTTCCTTCCTTCCTCTCTCTATTCTATTCTATTCTATTCCATTCTATCCCGTAATTCTATTCTATTCTATTCTATTCTATTCTATTCTATTCTATTCTATTCTATTCTATTCTATTCTATTCTATTCTATTCTATTCTATTCCATTCTATCCCGTAATTCTATCCTATCCTATTCTATTCTATTCTATTCTATTCCATATTTCTCTATTCTATTCTTCCCTTCCTTCCTTCCTTCTTTCCCTCCCTCCCATTCTCTCCTTCCTTCCTTCCTTCCTTCCTTCCTTCCTTCCTTCCTTCCTTCCTTCCTTCCTTCCTTCCTTCCTGTGATTCCACCCACTCAACTCATGTGATTCTGGATAGTGTAAGGCATTTTTAAAAAAGGGAAAAAAACCCCACCATATAATAAACTTGCTACATAACAAGAAACAAATACAATATGAGAAAAATAAATAAAAAAGGAACAAGCTTGTCACTTAAGAAAATAAACAAGGAAAAAACCCCACCACATAACTGGAAATGAATACAATACACAATTACCAATAAATCACAGGGGATAAGTAATAAATAATATAATTAATCTGCTCACATTTTGCTAATAATGTCAGTGCTGTAGACCTGCCTAGCTGGACTAGAAATAAATCACAGTTCCCTTTCTTTGTCCAAAATGTCTGTTTCCAAGCACAGGGAGCAAGCATGCAAAGATACAAGAATATTAGATTTTTCCTTGCAATTCAGGCTACTGTATAAACAGAGGTGTTGTGTTTGATAAACTGGGTGGCAGCAAGCAGATAGAATAAAATTAAACATGCATCGGTTTCTGTTTATTTGTTCTTGATTGCCTGTATATACACACAAATGTGCACACACCCTCAAAATCAGGCCACAATTCATCAGGGTAGCTGAAAGCGTACAGAACTTGCTCCCTCGCCCTACATCCAAATTTACTGCTTTAATTTTGAATTCTTTTAAAGCAGCGTTTCTCAACTTGGATCACTTGATTATTTAGTCAATATAAACAAGTTCTCTTTGTTATGGGAACCATCTGCTTCAAATCCACACCTGTTCTAGTGTCCTTGAAAAGATTTCAGGCTCTCTCGGTCTTCAGCTGAATCGAAGAGGTTTTGTTTCTCCATCTAACCCACTTGAAAGCAACACACACTCACACACACCTTACTCTAAAGGCAAGTTGAAATGGAGAGGCACGTAGCTGCCCTTTGAAATTGTATTTATTTATTATGCCGCCCATCTCATTGATAGAGCAATTCTGGGTGGCCATCTTGGAACTGCAGGAGGGGTATGTATGGCCATCATACTTTCAAAATCAGGTCATAAGTAGCTCTTGGGGGAGGGTTTCCATCATAACTGTGAACTGATTGCTAAGCGATCAGTTGTAAGTCGAGGACTAACTGTAAAGACGAGGCTGAGAGGTGATAGGAGCTTTTAATTAACAAAATGGTTATGTTTTCTCCTTTTGCAACGCAGGTCGGGTACGGATCCAAGCAGGGGCCTCTCTGCAGATCGACCGACTGCGTGCCGAGGATCAGGGCTGGTACGAATGCCGGGTGCTATTCCTCAACCGCCCCAACAACGATGATGAATTCCAGAACGGCACCTGGATTCACCTGATGGTCAATTGTAAGCTTTGGGTATCCTTTTCCTTCTGACCAGGGTCTGTCTGGGGTCAAGACAGTAAGTGGAAAAAATCCAGTAGAACCATGGTTCTGTTCAAGAGGTGGGTGGACTAGAAGACCTCCAAGGTCCCTTCCTGTTGTTCTATTCTATTCTACTGTATTCATTTTCTATGTACTATTCATTTTCTCTTCTCTTCTGCTATTCTATTTTATTTTCTATTCTATTCATTTTCTATTCTATTCTGTATTTCTGTTCTGTTCTATTCATTTTCTCTTCCATTCATTTTCTATATTCTATTCATTTTCTATTCGTTTTCTCTTCTGCTATTCTATTTTCTATTCTATTCATTTTCTATTCTATTCTGTATTTCTGTTTTGTTCTATTCATTTTCTCTTCTATTCATTTTCTATATTCTGTTCATTTTCTATTCGTTTTCTTTTCTATTCTGTATTTCTGTTGTCTTCTCTTCTATTCTCTTCTATTCATTTTCTCTTCTATTCATTTTCTCTTCTCTTCTGTTCATTTTCTCTTCTATCCATTTTCTCTTTTCTATTCTGTATATCTGTTCTATTCTCTTTTCTATTCTGTATTTCTGTTCTGTTCTATTCCTTTTCTATTCTATTCTGTCGCGTAATTCTACTCTATCGCGTAATTCTATTCTATTTTATTTTCTATTCTATTCTATTTTGTATTCTATTCTATTCCTATTCCTATTCTAACATTACATCTTGCTGGATCACAAGGTTAAATTCCCTGGACGAGTCTATTTCGATCATCTGGAGTTCCAAAATTGTTCAGAAGCATCTGTGTATCTTATTTTGAGGGTGGGGGAGGACTTAGAATAGTCTTTACATTTTATCATGATCCTGTTTCTAACATCGGAGGCGCTTTTGTACAGGATTTTGCGGAGGGCAGCGGGCACACAAAACTGCCTCTCATAATTTGTGGCCTGTTAAGAGCAGACCAGAAGGAGACTTAGCAAAGATTGTGACCATCCTACACCCACATAGAGACACACACATGTTGATCCAAGGATTTCTTGCCCTTCTTTCTTAGCTGATTATTGACCTCGCTCCCTCTCCATCTGCCGTCCTTCTAGACGTGCTTTGAACCTAATCCGGTTCTCATCGGTGCTGCTTCGCTAAACCTCGTTGTAATCTCCTTCCTGGCTAATCGTCGCTCTGTGAATGACCAGCCTTGAATCGGGGGGGTGGGGAATCCCCTCTTAGGGAGCCTTGGATTAAAATCTTCAACAATCTCACATAGGCTGTTGACTTTGACCAGCAGAAAATATTTTCCTAAAACTGGATTTAAATGCTGGTCAAAAACTGGATTTAAATGCTGGTCAAAGGGGGACTTAGCCAAATTGTGACCATCATATATGCACACACAGAGACACACACAGCTACAGGGGGAGAACCAACAGACCCATAAGGCTTGGAGCCCCTCCCTGCACGCTCCCGACAAATCAAACTGCCCATGTTTTCTTCAGAATCGTCCCCAAATAAGGAACATCTCAGTGAAAATAATAACCAAACGATTGTCAAGGGGGTTCCTGGTTTATAATCATCCTCACAACCCATGAAGTAGATGAATCAATGAAATTTTTGGCTAGCCAGGAAGCTAAGGATCGAATTTTAACCAAACTTGCTGGTCTCAACCACCCTGTCATAATGGGAAATATTATATATTGCTCCTGTTAATTACAATACAGTAGTCCTCGACTTAATAATGGCTCATTTAGTGACTTTTGAAAGTTACAGCAGGGGAAACAGCCTAAAGAATGGCCACTTGACCACAGAGCCCTGCAAACGGTCGTAAATGTGATCTTCTTTTAAAAAAAAACAAAAAAACTTCCAGGGTTGGAGCATTCACCGCTTCTGCAGGCAGGTTGTTCCACTGGTTAATTGTTCTAACTGTCTTAACTTACGATCTGTCTTTTAAGACAAGGATTTACCTGCACCATATTCGTGTTTGGTGTGGTGTTTTACTGCCATGCAGATCGTAGAAGCAGACCTTAAGTAAAACGCTTGGCATTTATGTAGGAAATCGTGTCATTTGTTGTGAGGTTTTAGCAGCCATGAGAAAAGTCTGTCCCAAGTGAATATTAAACCCCAAAATTTGGGATTTATCCCAGCTGTTAAAACCTCACCTCAAACAGCACAGGGTGGAGACAGGAGCAAGTGAGAGAGAGAGAGAGAGAGACACGGAGAGAGAGAAATGAAAGAACGGCATGTGAGAATCATCTGTGCTTTTCTCAATCTGTCTTGTAGCTCCCCCCGTTTTCCAGAAGACCCCGCCAGCTTTCATCGAGGTCCAGGACCAAAAGTCTGTGACCCTCTCCTGTTTGGCCACTGGCAACCCACCACCCTTGGTCTCTTGGAAGAGAGACAGCCAAACCATTGAAAATGGAAAAGAAATGCAGGTATTTAGTTTCCTGTGGGTGTCCGTTGCAGCAAAACCTGGATTTAACAGCCTACTTGAAAAGAAAGGTCTGTTCTCGGTGGTCCGTTAAATACAAAAAGTAGATCCTTGGCAACAGTTTAGAAAAACGTACAACAACCACAGATGGGTTGTTTCTATTGCTAAGCAAGTTGTTAAGTGTGCCTGGGTGTGTACTTGACCTGCTGCATCCAAAAATCCGTTAAATGGAGATCCGTTAAATCAGAGGGTCGTGTTAAATCAGAGTGCCCTAAAGATTGGCTTGTCTTTAGCAACATACCCATTTTTGTGTGTGTGTTTTCCAGGAGAAAAATGGGACTCTCTTTATTGCTAGAGTCGAACGGACCTGTGCTGGGCTGTACACTTGCCATGCCAGCAATCAAGAAGGCACCGTCATTCACACAACCCGCCTCCTAGTTCAAGGTAAGTCCTTTCTGACCTAGAGAAGCTACCGTATTTTCTCAGAAATAAAACTTACCCGGAAAATAAGCCCTAGCATGACTTTTTTTTTCCAGGATGCTCGTAATATAAGCCCTTCCCCCAGTTATGGTCAGCCAGACACGTTTAGTGCGCCTATTGCAACACACAGCAGACTTATTGAATTATAATGATCTTAATATATAGCTAAATAGAAATAAATAATATTATTGACATTATTTATTTTGAATAAATGTAGATTGTTGGGCATGAAAAAAAAATACGACATCCCGTGAAAATTAAGCCCTCATGCATCTTTTGGAGCAAAAATGAATATAAAACCTGTCTTATTTTGGGGGGGGGGAAATACGGTAATTAACCGAAAGAGGAATCATGGAGTCAGAAGGGATATTAAGAGGTCCTCAAGTCCAACCCCTGCACCCAGTAGCATTCACTACGCCACCCTCAGACCGGATGCCTTTATGCCTTCTTCAAACCTTATGCAGGTAGTCCTCAAGTTACGACGACAACGGGAAGGGGAATTTCTGTCACTAAACCAAGGTACAGATGGTCTCCAGAATTGTAGTAGAGCCTCTCTCTCTCTCACACACACACACACACACACACACACAACCACATCTTCCCAGCTGAAAGGACCCAAACACATACACAAGCCCGTTGGTACGACTTAACAACCATTCATTTAGTGACCACACACACACGCACAACCACATCTTCCCAGCTGAAAGGACCCAAACACATACACAAGCCCGTTGGTACGACTTAACAACCATTCATTTAGTGACCGTTAGAAGTTTCTGTGAAAGGAACTGTTGTAAGCTGAGGATGACCTGTACGCTCCTCGGTTCCGCTCGGTTGCTGCAGAAACTCACTTTTCTGTCTCTTGTGTTTCTGCCAGGGCCACCGGTGATCGTGGTCCCTCCCAAAGATGTCACCGTGAACCTCAGCCAAAATGCCTTTTTCGCTTGCCAAGCTGAAGCTTACCCTGCCAACCTCACCTACAGCTGGTTCCAGGGGGGCACCAATGTCTTCCACCTCAGGTATGGAAAGGGGACGGAGAAAGGAGAGAAGCAACCTAGAACTAAGGAGAAACTTCCTGACAGTTGAGAACAATTAACCAGTGGAACTACCTGCCTCCAGAAGCGGTGAATGCTCCAACACTGGAAGCTTTTAAGAAGAGACTGGACAAAGCATTTGTTTATAATGGCATAGGGTTTCCTGCCTGAGCAGGGGGTTGGACTAGATGACCTCCAAGGCCCCTTCCAACTTTTTATTATTACTAAAGGAGGAATCTCTCCCAAGATTTTTTTTCCCCTCTGGTGGCAGAAAGTCCTCGTAGTCCTCGCCTTAACGACCACAATTCAGCCCCAAATATCTGTTGCTAAGTAAAACATAGGAGAAGTGGATTTTGCCCCATTTTACAACCTTTCTGGCTAAAAGTGAATCACTGCATCTTGTTCAAATTTGCCAAATGGTTGTTAAGCGAATCTGGCCTTCCCCGTGGGTTGTCGGAAGATTGCAAAAGGGGATCACGTGATCCCGGGAACACTGAATCTGTCATAAATAGGAACCGGTTGCCATCTCTGTTGTCATTCTAGATCCGGGGTCTCCAAACTCGACATCTTAAAGTCTTGTGGACTTCAACTCCCAGAATTCCCCAGCCACCATCCTTAATTCTGAAAGTTGAAATCCATAAGTCTTAAAAGTTGCCAAGTTTGGAGACCCCTGATCTAGGATGACAAGAGAGCTGTCTCTTAATGCTGCTTCATTTGACTTCTCTTTCCTTCCTGGTGTCTCCAGCCATCTCCGGTCCCGGATTCAAATCCTGGTGGATGGAAGCCTCTTGGTCCAGAAAACGACCCCGGAGGATTCGGGAAAATATACCTGCATCCCCAGCAATGGGCTGAGGAAACCGCCCTCCGCTTCGGCCTTCCTTACGGTTCTGTGTAAGTGCCGCTTAATTGACCTCTTGATTTAATTTCTGCCACCAAAGCTCCTTAACCTAGACCTTATTCCTGTCTAGCTTCGTGGTCCACCCCTTGGCCTCACAGTCCTAGTCCCAAGGATCTCACAAGCCCTCTTTTGATACCACCTACTTCCTTTTTAGCTTCGTGGTCCACCCCTTGACCTCACAGTCATAGTCCCAAGGATCTCACAAGCCCTCTTTTGATACCACCTACTTCCTTTCTAGCTTCGTGGTCCATTCCTTGACCTCACAGTCCCAGGGATCTCACAAGCCCTCTTTTGATACCACCTACTTCCTTTCTAGCTTCGTGGTCCATTCCTTGACCTCACAGTCATAGTCCCAAGGATCTCACAAGCCTCTTTTGATACCACCTACTTCCTTTTTAGCTTCGTGGTCCACCCCTTGACCTCACAGTCTTAGTCCCAGGGATCTCACAATCCCAGGCCACCTTTGCCACCCCCTAATTCTTCTAGCTTCCCTCCCCAGTGCCCTGATCTCACAACCCCACCGTTGACACCAAGCTGTCCTCCATCTGACAGATCCAGCTCAAGTCGCTAAAATGCCTCCAGAGACCTTCCTACCGATCGGCATGCAAGGCACGATCCGGTGCCCCAGCAGAGCCCACCCCCCACTGCTCTCCGTCAGCTGGATCAAAGACGGGCAGCTGCTGGAGATTGGCAAGGTACGTTTTGGGAGGCTGGGGCCCCCTCTGCTTCGTTTTATCCCATTCCTTTCCCTGAGCCCCTTCATACCATTGAGTTCCCGGAATAGGGCGGCATAGAAATCCAATAAATGAAAATGAAATGAAATTCTCCCTTTCTGCAGTTCCCAGGCTGGTCCCTAAAAACCGACGGGACCATTATCATTGCCACAAGCAACGACGATGCCCTGGGCGTGTACGCTTGTACCCCGTACAACAGTTTTGGAACAGCGGGCACTTCAGCACCCACGCGGGTCCTCCTCAAAGTGAGTAAGACATTGAAGGGCACGACCAAATGAGTTCTCAGCAAAACGTTCCCGGTATCTCTGTCTCATGTAGTGCTGGCAGAGATGCGT
Source organism: Bothrops alternatus (assembly GCA_034064705.1). Classification (NCBI taxonomy): domain Eukaryota; kingdom Metazoa; phylum Chordata; class Lepidosauria; order Squamata; family Viperidae; genus Bothrops; species Bothrops alternatus. The sequence continues at coordinate 58,030 of JARGCV010000734.1, forward strand.
GGGTTCTAGATCACTCAACCTTGGCAACTTTTAAGATGGGTTGTCTCAAAGGTGCTTTTTCCAAAAGCAACTGGACTGTGACTGTGAAAAACAAAACGTAATCCAGTTGCTTTTGGAAAAAGCATCTTTGACCTGGTGGACTAAGGATCTCCATAGCCATCTAAGATGGGTTGATTTCAAGTCTGGCTTAGCCTTTTATTGGCAGTTTTAGGCTGCTGTTCTCTTCATGTGAAGTGCTAGTACTGCTTTATAAAGGCCACACTTGGAATATGGCATCCAGTTTTGGTCACCACAATGTAAAAAAGATGTTGAGACTCTGGAAAGAGTGCAGAGAAGAGCAACAACAATGATCAGGGGACTGGAGGCTAAAACATATGAGGAACGGTTGCTGGAATTGGGCATGTCTAGTTTAACGAAGAGAAGGACGAGGGGGGACATGATAGCAGTGCTCCAGTATCTCAGGGACTGCCCCAAAGAAGAGGGAGTCAAGCTATTCTCCAAAGCCCCTGAAGGCAGGACAAGAATCAACGGGTGGAAACTAATCAAGGAGAGAAGCAACCTAGAACTAAGGAGAAACTTCCTGACAGTGAGAACAATTAACCAGTGGAACAACCTGCCTCCAGAAGTGGTGAATGCTCCAACACTGGAAGTTTTTAAGAAGAGACTGGACAGCCATTTGTCCGAAATGGTGTAGGGTTTCCTGCCTGGGCAGGGGGTTGGGCTAGATGACCTCCAAGGTCCCTTCCAACTCTGTTAAGCAGTGGTGTTTTCTGTGGCATTCTGTTTTTCAGGATCCTCCCACATTCACCCTTCGGCCCAAACAGGAATATTTCCAGGAGGTGGGCCGGGAGCTGCTAATTCCATGCGTGGCCCAAGGAGACCCCGTACCCATCATCTCTTGGACAAAAGTAAGTCGCCGCCATTTTGCACAAAGTGGACCATTTCTGATAGATTCAGTAGCTGTGGTTTTTTGTTGTTATTTTTAAAAAAAACTTAACCTTTTAAGACTGTCGTTTGCATGCCAACCTGCCCAGCAGGCCTTCCACTCTCCAAGCAGTTTATAAAAATTTGAAAATAAAAATAAAAAAACATCGCTTGGCATTTCACTTAACGACCGCGTTGCAGAGCGACACAGTTGCCGGTCCCAATTTAAGGGTTGTTAAGTGAGGATTGATTGTACGTAAGGTGACCGGTTTGATTGGTTTCCTGCTGAAACAGGTGGGCAGCAAGACCCTGGTCAGCGGGCAGATGGGCACGAACAGCAGCCTGATCCTGCGGCCCCTGACGAAGGAACAGCACGGCTTGTGGGAATGTGCTGCCAATAATGGCGTGGCCAGGGTTAGTGCCACCACTACAGTCTACGTGTTGGGTGAGTTTAATAACAACAACAACAACAATAATGTTGGAAGGGACCTTGGAGGTCATCTAGTCCAACCTCCTGCTCAGGCAGGAAACCCTATACCATTTTGGACAAATGGCTGTCCAGTCTCTTCTTAAAAACGTCCAGTGTTGGAGCATTCACCGCTTCTGGAGGCAGGTTGTTCCACTGGTTAATTGTTCTCACTGTCAGGAAGTTTCTCCTTAGTTCTAGGTTGCTTCTGTCCTTGACTAGTTTCCATCCGTTGTTTCTTGTCCTGCCTTTAGGTGCTTTGGAGAATAGCTTGACTCCCTCTTCTTTGGGGCAGCCCCTGAGATACTGGAACACAGATATCTTGTTCCCCCCTCGTCCTTCTCTTTGTTAAACTAGACATACCCAATTCCAGCAACCATTCTTTGTATGTTTTGGCCTCCAGTCCCCTAATCATCTTTGTTGCTCTTCTCTGCACTCTTTCTAGAGTCTCAACATTCTTTTTTATATCGTGGTGACCAAAACTGGATGCCATATTCCAAGTGTGGCCTCACCAAGGCCTTGTAAAGTGATATTAACAGTTCACGTGATCCTAATTCTATCTCTCTGTTGATGCAGCCCAGGACTGTGTTGGCTTTTTTGGCAGCTGCAGCACACGGCTGGCTCTTAACGTAGAGGGCGTAAAGTCTTCCTAAGAGCCTGGCGCCCTATTGAAAAATGTTTGGGTTTAAAGGCACAGCAGTGGCATCCCTTGCCAGGAACCATCGTGTTCAGCCAACAGCTTGAACAGATCCCATCTTTCCTCCTAATGTCCTCCGTGGTCACAAAACCGGGCAGGACTCCCCTTCTGGTGTCCACTGTGATTTGGAAGTACACACGTGATCCTCGACTTAACTTCCTTCCCAAAGGAACCCAAACTCTCCGTGGCTGCGCGAGACGGTTGCGAAGTGAATTTTGCCCTGTTTTACGACCTCCCCTGCCGCAGTCATTAAGCAGATCCCTGATCCCTGCAGTGGTTAAAAGTGGATCTGGCTTCTCCATTGGGTTTGCGGGTCAAAAGGTCGCAAAAACCTGAAACCCCGGGACACTGCGACCGTCATAAAGACGGGCCAGTTGCAGAGCGGTTGAATTTTGATCACGTGACTCCGGGGAGGCCGCAAAGGTGGTCAGCGTGAAAAACGGTCCTAAGTCCCTTTTTTTTTTCCTATTGAAACAGTCACTAAGTGAATGGTGGCAAGTCAAGAACTGCCTATTATTTCATACCCCAAATTCTGTCTGGCAAAATCGTCTTTAAATCTCTTTATTTAGTGACTTTCCACTGAATCGAGTTAAACTAATGCAGCTCCTTTTCTGCTCCCCCCCAATCAGGTACCAGCCCCCACGCTGTGGTCAACGTCTCCGTGTGGCCCTTACGACAAGCCGTTAATGTTACCTGGGAACCAGGGTTTGATGGAGGTTACTTTCAAAGATTCAGCATCTGGTACACCCCAATGTAAGTCTTTGGGGCCACTCTGTGGGGGCTTCTCAGCTGTTCTATTTCCCTTCCTCCCCCCCCTTTCTTTCTGTCAAAATTAAAAATACTTTACGGATGTTTCGTCCACAGATTCGTCTGCATTTCTGTTTTCTTTCCAAGGGGGCCTAAGAAATTCACCCCTCTGTTTTAAGCTGGCATTCTGGTGCCTCCATGTTTGTTTGTTTTTAGCACACATTGTGTCAGAGCATGCACGTTTGCGCTGAGGTAACCCAGGAGTAAATGCAGTAAAGAATGGGGTTGTTGTATTAAATGGTGGTTTATATTACACTATCTACAAATATACACAGCGAACAAAATAATAACTTTTGCGTCATTCATCTCACATTATATAAGCTGGTTGGCTTCTAAATCATTACCGTGACACCTTGTTTTAATCGTAGATTGAGGCGCCTGAACCGGCCCTATCACGACTGGGCCTCATTACCAGTGCCCGTGGGGGCTTCCCACATGCTGGTGGAGAACCTGCAGCCAGATACGAGCTATCAGTTCAGTGTCTTGGCCCAGAACAAACTCGGCAGCGGTCCTTTCAGCGAAATCATCTCCATCACGCCTCTGGGTGAGAAGCGATTGCCGCTTTGCTGGGGATGGGAGGTTGTGTTCTTCGATTGCGATTCTCAGGTTTTCCGTCAGGATAGGTAACTGCCAGGCCTTCAAGGCTGAGCAGGTTAAGAAAGAGGCCTGACAGGAATCTGGAAATACAGGTGGTCCTCAATTTAGGACCACAATTAATGGAATGGAATGGAAAATGGAATGGAATAGAAAAGGAAGTGGAGTAGAATATAGGAATAGAATAGAATGGAAAGAAATAGAAATAGAATAGGAATAGAATAGAAGAATAGAATAAAATAGAATAGAATGGAATATGGGATGGGATAGGATAGAATAGAATAGAGGAATGATGAATAGAATAGAGAATAGGAATAAAAGAAGAGAATGGAAGAGAATAGAATAGGAATAGATGGAAGGGACCCTGGAGGTCATCTAATCCAACCCCCTGCACAGACAGGAAACCTATACCATTTCAGACAAATGGCTGTCCAGTCTCCAATGCTGTTGTAACTTTGAATGGTCTCTAAACCGTTTGCAAGTCGGGGACTACCTGTATTTTACTTTTAAAGTAAATTTTGCCAGAGTCAGTCAAGGAGGAAGATTTAAGAAGATCGAAGCAATCTGCATTCTTCCTCAAGGCAGCCCCCTGTTTCTCTTCTTCCTATTTCAGGGGTCCCAATTCAGACTCTGCCCCCCATCCTCCCAACCACCGCCTCCCTGGTCTTCCTTCCCCCACCCCAGCTCCTGAGGTCCAACGAGACCACGCGGGGGGTCCTCCTCCTGTGGGAACCTCCACTCCATGAGCCTTCGGCCTTGACGGGCTATTCGCTGGAGCTGCGCCAGAATCAGGGAAAGTGGGAGGTGCTGAGTGGATCCATTCCCAGCTCCATGACCCATTTCCTGGTGCCAGGACTCATCAAGGTGTGTTTGATGCCAGTTCTAGCTTTGCAAGTCCCTGGAGAATCCTCAGCCCGAGGGTGGGGTTGGCATGGAGAAGAGTGTATTATTTAGCAACTTGAAGACGTGTGATCTTCAACTCCCAGAATTCCTGTGGCTGGCTGGGGAATGCTGGGAATTGAAGCCCACCCATCTTAAAGAATGCTGGGAATTGAAGTCCTCCCATCTTACAGAATGCTGGGAGTTGAAGTCCACCTATCTTTTAGCATGCTAGCTGGGGAATTCTGGGAGTTGAAGTCCACCCATCATCGTAAAGAATGGTGGCTGGGGAATTCTGGGAGTTGAAGTCCACCCCTCCCAAAGTTGCCAAGATTTGAGAAACACTAAATAGAATCTCTTCTCAAAGTGAATAATATAAAGATAAAACCAGAAACTTCTCTTCTGGATTTAATGCAGGGGCTTTATTCCTGAAAAGTTTTATTCTTATCTCCATCCACAATGCCTTGGGCTGTTGCTTTCTCATCATGGTGAGATAGCATCCATTTTGGAGGGCGAACCTATGGGTACATCTGCCAATTCCTTCCCCCTTCCAACACAGGATACCTTCTATGAGTTCCGCCTGGTGGCCTTTGCTGGTAGCTACATCAGTTATCCCAGCAATGTGGTGAACGTTTCAACCACAGGTGAGTCCCAAGATTTGTGGCACATGATGGGATACTCGATCCTTTTGCTAGCCAAGGATGTGATTCAACCTGTTTGAATCGTCTTTGGGGACTAGGACTAAAACTGTGTTACTTGATTTTATTTTTTTCCAGGATGCTTGTAATATAAGCCCCACCCCAAAAATAAGATCCTCAGACCGCACTTGGTACCGTATTTCCCCCAATATAAGCCCTAACCAGAAAATAAGCCCCAATGGTGTCCTTTGGAGCAACGATTCATATATTTTCAGGGAAATACAGTAGTGAAAGATGGAAGGCAGATGGAGAAGGGAAGATGGTTAGATAGTGTCATTGACACAATGAACATGAATTTGGAAAAAACTCGGAGACGGGAGGACGGGGGAGCCTGCCGTGGTCCAGGGGGGTCATGAAGAGTCAGACGTGACTTAGCAACTGAATGACGTTTTTAATTGCTCTTGTTTTGCTTCGGTGTTCGCAGGAATGGAGGTGTACCCGTCTCGCACTCAGCTCCCCGAAATGCTACCGCAGCCTGTGCTGGCTGGCGTGATCGGGGGCGTCTGCTTCCTGAGCACGGCTGTCATTTTTAGCACCATGGCAGCCTGTGTCATGAACCGGAGGAGAGCAGCCCGTCTACGCAAACGCAGGCAAGGTAAGCCCCCCCCCAAAGCGCCACAGTGGCGTGATAAGAAAAGCGGCAGCGGTACAGGAGAAGGATGTCTTTTTTAAAAAAAAAAAGTTAAATCCTGGCAACTGGACCAATGTTTGTTAAAACTGAGAGGTGTTTGTTACTCATCCAAGTAGCTTCTTTGGTCAGGATGAAAAATTTGGGGAGGCAGAGAGTCAAGAGGGGTCTCCAAACCTGGCTCTTTTAGGACTTGTGGACTTCAACTCCCAGAATTCCTCAGCCAGGCACGCGTGTCTGGCTGACCACACATCTTAAAGCAGTCAAGGTTGAGAAACACTGCTTTATGCAAAAGTCTCTTTTGAGCTATAGTTGGGTATCTTTATTTTGCAAATTCTTCTCTCTCTCTCTCTCTCTCTCTTTTTTTCTTTTTTGATATTTAGTGGGACGAGACAGCCTGAGCCCATTTGCTCAGCTTTCTGTCAGTTGCCTACTGCCAAGTTTCTACCCAAAAGTCATTTTTGTAGCATTAAATCTTGTCGATACTCACTGTCCAAAACTTCTAGTTTGTTTTCAAAAGGTATCTGATTTTAGTGAATGTTTTTAAAGCTACAACACTATCTGGTTTTTATGTTGCCACACTTGGGGGGAAAGGAGGCTCTCGTTTTGTTTTTAAGGGATGGCTACAAACTTATTTTGTTTTCCTTTTCCTTCCAACTGGAAATTTCAGAACCTCTTAAAGCATACTGGCTGGGGAATTCTGGGAGTGGAAGTCCACCCATGTTAAAAGTTGTCACGGTTGAAAAACACTGCCACAAACACTCAACTCACTATGTGCCAAACCTCACACCAGTCAGCTCTTCCCTGTAAAAGCCTCTTGGTGAATCCTACCTTGGCCTCTAAAAACATATACATATATATATTTTCCAGGCATTATCTTTTTTTTTCTCTGCGTTTTATACCTAGTATAAATTTGATTTTTTTTTAAATGGAATGCGATGAGTTTTGTTTTTAATGTTTTACTTTTTTAAACCCTGCCCTTGTTATTTTTATAAACATATCAACACAGCAAACAGACAGGGTATATTATTCCTTCTTCCTCCCGTTTTCCCCACAGCAACAATCCTGTGAGGTGGGCTGGGCTGGGTCTTGAGGGATCTGGGAACTCAAGTCCAGAGGTGTGTGTCTGGTTGCAGGTTGCAGCCTGGCAGCGGTCCTTCCTGTTGCCAGATTGTTTTATTAATTGCCTGGTTTTGCGTATAATTTCCGCTTTTGTGTTCTCGTCACCTTCCAGATCTACCCATTGGGTTTTCCTCCACCAAGAAGCTTCTCTCTACACAGTAAGTTGCACCATTGCGCTAGTTACACTTACTCTTCCTGGTCCCTCCTGCAGCCTCTTTTCCTTGATCTGCTGTTTCCTTCTTCCTGAGAGAATTTTTGTAGCTCCGGCTTCAGCACTCATGACATTAAAAATTTGGGGTGTTGTTTTATTTTATGATCATTTTAATTTAATTTATATTAGACTTTAATGCGATTGTTATTATCTATGTTGTAAGCCGCTCTGGGTCCCCTGGAGAAGAGCGGCTTATAAGTCTAATAAATAAATAAATAAATAAATAAATAAATAAATAAATTACCTAGTTGGGTAATGAAATGTCTGCAAGGAAATAACCAAACTCAGAGAGAAAGAGGAGTGGAGTAGAATATAGAATAGAATAGAATAAAATATATGGAATAGGATAGGATAGGATAGGATAGGATAGGATAGGAATGGAATCTGGAAGGGACCTTGGAGGTCATCTAGTCCAACCCCCTGCTCAGGCAGGAAACCCTACACCATTTCAGACAAAGGGCTGTCCAGTCTCTTCTTAAAAGCTTCCAGTGTTGGAGCATTCACCGCTTCTGGAGGCAGGTAGTTCCACTGGTTAATTGTTCTGACTGTGAGGAAGTTTCTCCTTAGTTCTAGGTTGCTTCTCTCCTTGATGAGTTTCCATCCGTTGCTTCTTGTCCTGCCTTCCGGGGCTTTGGAGAAGAGCTTGACTCCCTCTTCTTTGGGGCGGCCCCTGAGATACTGGAAGACTAATATCATGTCTCCCCTCGTCCTTTCCATTAAACTAGACATGCCCAATTCCAGCAACCGTTCCTTATATGCTTTAGCCTCCAGTCCCCTGATCATCTTTGTTGCTCTTCTCTGCACTACTGTTAGTACAGCAGCCTATGTTTCTCTCTTCCCCAACAGGCATTCAACAGGTACAGCTAGCCCAGACAGCATTATGAAGCTGAAACTTCAGGAGTCTCCCTACCAGAGTCTTCGCCGGACCCTCTTCTGGGGCGAGAAAGCTGGCCGTAACCTCAGTCTCAATCTCTCGGGTGGCCACGCCAGGAACAGCACCAACTACGTCCCCTACGAGAGTCATGTGGACCAGCTGCTTCCTCTTGAACGCATCTCCCGGGGTCCCGACGGCCGCTTTGTAGTGCAAAGCGAGGACGAGTCGCGAGAACACCACCTGGAGGACGGCGAGGTCCCACCGGAGCCCTATCTTCAACTCTTCTCTCCTCCCAAGGACCCCGCGTGGCACCGAAGTGTCCACCTGAGACCCAAGAACGCCAGCCAGGCCCAACAGGAAGCCAGGGCCTCCGGCCACCGCCAAGGCCGCTACTTTGACTACAGCAGTAGCAGCCTGACGGAGGAAGCCGAGCCCTTGCGTATCGTCAGCATCAGCCCGGTGGCCGCCATGCCGTACGGTGCTGTCCAGGATACCCAGTGGCTCCCGGACACCGTGCCGTTGTCTCCCTCCTCCTCCTCCTCCTCCTCCTCCTCCTCCTCCTCCTCCTCCTCCTCCTCCTCCTCACCTCGCCGTACATCAAAGTCGACATCTCCGTCACCCGGCGTCCAGGCCAGGACAAGCAATTCTGCCCAGAGCGGGATTCTCCAGTATCTGAGTTTGCCCTTCTTCAAAGAGATGAATGTGGATGGTGATTGGCCTCCAGAGGAGAACGAGAAGGAAGATGGACCCTCGCTGGAGACCGTCCCCCAGGAGTCTGGCCTTCTGGGCAGCCCCAGGCGGCCTTTTGCGCCGGATCAGGACAGGCCAGCTGGTCCGATTTACATGGACATGGAGCCCGATTCGAGCTCTGTTCGGGATCAGCTCGGGGAAACTTCCTTCCTCCGGCTTCCGGATTCCGATACGGGTCCCGCGAAGACCCCTTTGCCGGGGTCCCTGGCTTGTCCACTGTACCTCTGTTCCAGGGCCGAGAGCCCACCTCCAAAGGACCAAGGATGGTTATGGACGCTGTCCTCCTCTTCATCATCATCACCAGCCTCCCAGCCCCTTCCGGATTGCCCCGAGGCGGAGGTCTCCTGCCTGGCCCTCCCCTTGCCCGAGCTGCCCCCCGAGACGCACAAGCCCCCCGCTGCCAATTTCCCACAAGGCCTCCCCTCGGAGAAATTCCTGAGGGGCAGCTTGACCAGCCAAAGCAGCGGGCGGGGAAGTGCGTCTTTCCTAAGACCACCGTCGCTGGCCACCTCCGTGGCGGGCAGCTACCTCAGTTCCCCCTTCGGAGAAGTGGCCAGTTGCCAAAGCAGCACCGTGGGAGAAGAGAGCAAGTCCAAAAAGGAGAGTTTAGTTGCTGTGTTGGAGAAAAGGTGAGGTCGAATCCCTCTGTGTGTGTGTGTGTGTGCGCACGCGCGCGGTTTGAGGCTGAGCATTTTGTAAGAATCTGTCCTAGAGAGTCCCCAGAGAAGGGTTGTGAGGTTCAAAAAAATAAAAATAAAAGGAAGTTTTAACAAGTTTCTAGTCCTTAAGGCTGGGCCTTCCTCCTTAGGACCTCAAGAGGCGACCTTTGGTGGAATTGCAACTTCTCTTGTGAATCCAAGGCATTTTTCCAGAACTAGGTTCTGCTAGGAGAGGGAATCTTTTAATTTTAAGATTTAATTAACCCCGGTGTTGGCCAGCTTTGAACAATGTTGGTTTAATCGCAGAAGATGGGAATCCATCTGGTTACTCGGCTCTCGTGGTCCAGGCAGAAGAGGAAGCCAATTATGTTCTGAAAGAGGAAGACGGGGTTACAGAAAGTGCAGATTTTTATTATGATGATTTAGCTTCAGCACTGAATTTCAGAAATTGAGGAATTTCGGTTTGTTAAGTGGAAGTTCCACCATCTTCCCTAAAAATTACTCGGCCTTAAAAGAGGATGCAGTTTAGCAACTTAACCCAACCCGGACCTCCCAGTGACTGAGCTGAGCCCAAATCATGTCGTGCGAAACACCCCTAGTCAGGTTTCAGACAGCAGTTTACACTTAAGGGCAGGTCCTTAACGCTGCTGCGTTGCGTCAGGAATGTTCCCCGGTTATTTCCATCTCGTCTGGCGTGGTTGTGTGAACGCAACCCGCTTCAGTTCTCTTTGCGATCGGCTCAGATGCCAAAAGTGGCCTGGTTGAGTTTGGGGAGGCGTTGAGGGCCTTGGAAACGAAAAAAAGAAAAAAGAAAGCTATGTTTTTTAAAAAAAAATTTATTAATTTAACACATAAACAGTGCACTAAGGAAGTGGCGCTATTAATAAAAAATAGTGAGGTAAAGGAATACAAGGAAATTAAAACTGCAGCAATAGAAAACGCACACGCAACTATAGTGCTTGGGTGGAAAGATGCGAAGAAATGGAATATACAAAATTGGTGTAAGTACATGGTAGATCACATTCACTATCAAATAATGGAAATTAGATTACACAATTATAAAAAGAAAGCTATGTTTATCCCAAATCTTGGCAGGGAATTGCATTGACCGTGCCACAGATGGATGGGAAGCTGCTATTTCCCAATGGATCCACCAGGTGGGGATGTTCCCTGTAAGCATCTTTTAATTCAGGGGGTCTTCAACCTTGGCAACTAAGACTTGTGGACTCAACTTTTAAGGCTTGTGGACTTCAACTCCCAGAATTCCTCAGCCAGGCACGCGTGGGAGTTGACGTCCACAAGTCATAAAAGGGCCAAGTTTGAAGACGGCAAGTTGCAGCCATGTCATGTCACAGTTAGCAACTGCAGTGATTCGCTTAACGGCCGACAGGAGCAAGAACGGTTGCAAAATTGGGTTTGGGGGTCAGTCTTCCGACAAGCCCCTGCATTTTTCTTGGCAAGGTTTTTCGGAAGGGGCTGAGAGAGGAGGACTGGACCAAAGTCACCCATCTGGCTCTCAGGCCCAAGGCAGGACTAGAACTCACCGTCTCCTGGTGATTGGCCCAAAGTCACCCAGCTGGCTTTCGTACCTAAGGCGAGACTAGAACTCACCGTCTCCTGGTGATTGGCTCAAGGTCACCCAGTTGGGTTTGTGTCTAAGGCGGGACTAGAACTCATTGTTTCCTGGTGATTGGCCCAAAGTCACCCAGCTGGCTTTCGTGCCTAAGGCGGGACTAGAACTCACCGTCTTCTGGTGATTGGCCCAGAGTCACCCAGCTGGCTTTCGTGCCTAAGGCGGGACTAGAACTCACCGTCTCCTGGTGATTGGCCCAAAGTCACCCAGCAGGTTTTGTGTCCCAGCAAGACTCGAACTCAGGGTCTCCTGGTTTCTAGCCTACTGCCTTCATCCTCTCCACCACACTGGCTTGTTAAAGCGATAAGCCATCTCTGTGTTTGCATTTTTCTCACCCATCTGCCTGAACTCCCTTTAAATCTCTTCCAGGAGGAATACTTCTGTGGACGAGAATTACGAATGGGACTCGGAGTTCGCTCTGGAATCGGAGCTACTGGACGCCTTGCAACTTTATCGGAGTGGGGACCCCAAGAGGCCCATTTCCACCATCGCGGTCCAGGAATTGGAGAAGCAAAGTAAGCAGAGACACACACTACATTTCCCCCCCCCCACACACACACAGCTTGTAGGAAAGAGTATTCCAAAAGGGATTTGATTTATTAAATTTATGTTATTAGATTTGTTCCAAATACTTCAGGAAGGTTTTAAGATTGATTATTAATGTCCCTTGGGACAATGCCGAAGCTGCTGCAAGCAATCAAAACCGCTGGAAACTACTGCACAGGATGAGGATGATTAATTTTCTATTAAATGAATACATTTTATTTTGTTAAATAAATAAATAATTCCCAAGCCTCAAAATTCTGCTTTATTCGTCTCTTGTCTGTCGGAACCACGACAGCACAGCCGATTAATCCCATTCCCCTTTCCCCAGACAGAGCATGGGGTTGTCGTGACTTGAACCCATGTCTTCCTCTGTCTCCCCTTTGCAGGCTTCAGAGGCTCAGCCGAATCCAGCAGAACGTCCCCTTCTAACTCCCAGTCGGTCGGCACCTTGGATGGGTCCAGCTCTCCGCTGCCCTTGGCCAGCCCAGAAGAGCGTTGCGCCGCCCTGCGCAAAGAATTCCTCGCTTACCGCCGTCGCCGAGAAATGATTCAGCAACGGCGGCAGAAGTTGGACCCCAGCAGGAAGGATGAGCGATTTGAGCAAGCCACCTTATTCTAAAAAAAAAACAAAAAAACAACCTCCCTGGGATTTTGGGAGAGGCGCAGTTTGCCCTCTGCCCACAAGAGGGCAGCTTTGGGACAACTTGAATGCTAACTCTGCCCTCTAGAGGCATGCAGGAGAACTTGCTTTGGGACCTCAGACTTCCAAAGAAACCGGGCGAATTTTTTATTTTATTTTTTGCAAGTTTCCCCCCCCCCCCAAATCTCGAGTGTTTTATCCAGGCAGGAAGATTAATAACATTGACAACCACCCTTGTGGATGTCTTGGCGGGTGTGAACACACAATGCGTGATTTATTTCCAACAGGATTCTAGATCAGAAGAAGCGGGTGGTGGGATGTTTGGTAAAACGGAGCTTTGCTGAAAAGAAGAGAAAAAAAAGACATTTTACCAAAAGGTTGGTGTCTTGCAAATTCTTAAACATGAAATTAGCATGGAATTGAAGAGCTGGCTTGCAAAAAAGATGGAGCTGGGTCATTGAAGGTGTGCGTGTAACTTGGGAATAGGTCTGCGGGCTTGTTTGGAGGCAGACCAGGGGAAGGGAGGGAAATAAAATGAGTGGAGCATATCTGACCCTCTCCCCCAGTCCTAATTCACTAGTGGCCTAGTGGTCAGCGATGATGGGAGATGTAATCCTATAGCATCTGGAAGACCACAGCTTCGTTGAGGACTTCCTGTGAAGCAGACATGCCAACCGCACGGGCACAGCACGCCCATCCCGGCCCCATAAGGGCAAAACACATCACAACACAGCCCACAATGCAATCGTGCTTGACACCCCTGCTGTAGAGTCTGGACGGGCCCTGCATTTTTTGAGGGGGGGGCATCCAAAGGGTGCCAGAGTTCATGGGGAATTCTTGGCTTGCCCCGACAAGACGGGGTCACCAGTTGCAGGGCTGATGTGAATCAGGCCTGACGTTTTCGGTTGCTGGTTTGGGAGCATGACAATTTCTGACTCACAAAAGCTTCTGCTTCAGGCTGTGTTGCTTCATCCTTCAGGGGAACGCACAGGTCACCCTTGACGTACAATCAAGCCAGTTTTGGGAGGCAGGTTGTGAAGGGAGCCGTGCCTCGCTTTGTGGCCTTCTCCCCCCCCCCGCCCCGCCCCACAGTCGTTCAACAGATCGCTGCGAATCTTCCGGCTGTAGAGCCAGTCTTGACTTTTGCTGGCTGGAAGCTGGCTGGAAAGGATTACTAACGGAGATCCCTTGATCCCGGGACGGTGCAACGGTCCTAAATACGTGCCAGGGGCCAAGTGGACCCTAATGTGTAAACAACAGGGATCTGGGTGATCTGTTGTTTTTTTGCACAGGCTCAACAGATTTGATGACCTGAAGCAAGGGGTGTGTGTGTGTGTGTATCAAACTTCATGACTTTTAAGGCTTGTGGACTTCAACTTCCAGAATTCCCCAGCCAGCTATGCTAAGGATAATTGCCAAGCTAGGGAATTCTGGGAATTGAAGTCCACAAATCTGAAAATCACCAAGTTTGGAGATTCCTGGCCTAGAGCAATGATGACCTTCATTCTTGTCCCTTTCTCTCCTCTGTTTCCAACCAGCGTCCCCCTCCCAATTTGGGGAGGGGCTGCAGGGGAGGCTACCTAAACTCCAGAGCTGGTTTCCCCCCCCCCATTTGGGAAGCGAGCAGGGGGGGGAATACAATTATGTCATTGGGCATTGCATAGCTGAGAGCTGAGGTCTGCCTCAAAAGGAATGCAGCGCACGAGGGGGTTGGTACTTCTTTTGTTTTTAGTTTAATTCTCTTTCCCGTTATTTCTCCTCCCCATCTGCCTTCAGCCAAAAGAGGGAAAAAATAAAATAAAGCAGATAATAGCAGGCTAAATTTAAAACTGCCCCTTCCAAACTTTTAGAACAGCGGGATTTTATGATGCTAATTTTTGCTGGGAAAGTTTCTTTCCGTTTCTTCGAGACAGGATTGAGAATGGATGACCCGGCGCTTGGGGAAGGGGGGTGGCGGTTTTTGAACTCGTTTCCTGTCTTCCCAAATTTGGTTTTGTCTTGCAAGTGACGTGCATCCCGAAGGGATGGAGGCCGGAGCTGCCCGGAGGGAAAAGAGAGAGAGAGACTTCCTTGCGAAGATTCAGCTGGCTCTTGTCCTGTTTGCAAAACTCATTTCTTTCCCCCCCCTTTTTTTATACATAACGTATATATATAATTATTGAAAGATAAAATACAAAGAAAAATGAAAAGTAGGGGAGGAAGAAGGGAAGAGGGAAAAAGGGTAGGAAAGGAAAAGAATGGACTATTTTTAGCACAGTAAAATAACCAACATACGACCTCAGCTTTTTACTTTAGCATAGTAATGTGTACTAGCCATTTGCATACCCACAGTCCTATCTCATCCGAAGAACCCAAAATCAAAAGTTTCATATATATATATTTCCCCACCTCCAGCACAAAAGTCCAGAAGCAGTTTCCAAGTAGAAACAAAATTAGTCATATTCTTTTAATTAAAGCAATCAATTTAACCCTCTTTGCTAACTCCCATCAGCTTTTGCAACCGGTCATCCATGGGGGGAATTTAAAAAAAAAATCCATTTTTCTGCATAGACGATTCCCTCTGTTGTTGTGTGAGGCACTTCAGTTGGCATTCACACAATCTGTTGGGCTTTGGGGCTTCCGTTCTGGCTTTGTGTGTAGGTGTAGGCCACCCACTTAGGAAATGGTTTAGCCAGGACCCACAGTCCAGCCAAAACTGAGGGGGTGCCCCTTTCTTTTGTCCGGCCTGTGAAAGGCCCCCAAATGGGTAAATCTGATAAGTCTTCAGCCATTTGAGAGCTGGCGGCTAATTTATGGATTGGAAAGGAGACCACCAGGAATTCCTTTTGGGAAGGGGAACCATTTTATTCTGGCGAATAAACACCAGCGCAGACTATTCAGATAGGCCCGTGAATCCCCTGGGATTTAAGCTTGACTTAAAAGATTTTATTTTAAAAAATAGAGTTAGAACCAAATGAGAAAAATTGGAAGGGGTGTGTGTGTGAATGTAAGGGAGGGGCTTGTGCTAGCCTCAGTGATCACACAATACCTTGACTTACAACCATTTGTTTAGTGACTTACGATCACTGTTCACATTTAACGACCATTGCAGAATCCCCCAGGGTCACGTGATCAAAATTTAGACAACTTGGCAACTGACCCGTACTTACAACGGTCGCAGTGTCCCGGCGTCACGCCAAGTCGACGGGGGGGGGGAAGCCAAGTTCACTTTTAAGTGTTACTTAACCAGCCATGATTAACTTAACAAGGGTGCAAGGAAGGTCGTAAAATGGGTCAAAAACTCCATTGACAACAGCTCAACAACAGAAAATTTGTGGCGTAATTGTGGATGAGGATTACCTGTCGTAGGGTTGGGAAGGGATCCTGGAGGTCATCTAGTCCAACCCCCTGCTCAAGCAGGAGACCCTGTCTCTTCGGGAGAATGGAAAGGATCCCTGGCCAGAGAGTGGAGCCACATTGTCTCCCCCCCCCTCCTTCCTGGCTAAAGGCAGATGTGTGTTGCAGATGTGGACGGGTGAAAATTCGCTGTCCCTGCCGAGGAAAAAACAGGTACAAAAAACTCGTTATCTCTAGTGAGGCAACTGTGGTTGCATCACTTCAGGCTAGGAAAAAAATGCCTTAGGCTGGGTCAGAGACGCAACATCCTGCCTCGTTTTGAAGAATCCGAGGCATTTGAGCTGAATTGTGCAACCTTACGGACTAGAAGATTGAGGGGGGATGGGTCGATTTGTCCAGAGAAAGCAAGAGCTGACGGGGAGGACCCGTAAAGCTGTGTGTTGAGCTTTGGTTGTGGGGGGGGAGGGTCAGCCCTCCCTCCAGATGTGGGTCAACCAGCTCCCCAAGAATAGGAACTCCCCCCCTGTGTGGGGGATGCTGGGAATTGTAGTTCAGCCACTTCGGGAGAGCGCTAAACGAGTTTAACGGAGCGACAAAAGAGTTGGAAGGGACCTTGGAGGTCTTCTAGTCCGACCCCCGGCTCAGGCAGGAAAGCCTAGCCCATTTCAGACAAAAGGGCGTCCCTTCCCTTGACCCGGGAATCGGGACCCCAGGCTCAAATCCGCCCCTCCTCCAGAAAAAGCGCCGCTCCCAATTGGGCTCGCCTGCGGCTTACTCCGGAGCAAGGCTCTTACTCCGGAGTAGAGCCTTTCCCACCCACCCCCCCAAAGACGCCGGATTCCACCCAGGCAGGGGACTCCGAATTGCCTCTTTGCGCCTTTAAGGCCTCTCCCAGTCCTTGCCCTGGAGTTTCTCTCTTCTTCCTTCCCTCTTTTTTTTTTTCTTTTCTTTTCCTTTTTCCTGCCCCCCGGGGGAGGCGTCGCCGTCTCCCCTCGGAGGAGCGCTGACATCAGCCTTAAAAGCCAGCGCCGGGCGTGGGAGGCGAGCGTAAGGCGCGGCTTGGCTTGGCTTACTCCGGCGGCGCTCGCAGCCACTCTCCGCGGAGGAAAGGTAAGTCGGGGGACAGCGGGGGAAGGGGGACCCCCAGGTGATCTCGGCCAGGGGGGAACCCCGCCTGGAAGACGCCCCCAGCCTTGGGGGGGGTTTCTTCTCCTCCACGTGGAGCGGCCAGCGGGAGTCTCCCCTCCGCACGTGGCTTTGCGTCTGGGCTGGCCGCGTGGATGATCTCTAGGGTTCCCACGCCCTTCTCGCCTTCCCGTCCTTTCTTCACTCCCCCACCCTGCTCCTTTCCCTTTCTTTTTTCCCCCCTCCCGTTTCTCTTTTGCCTTTCTTCCTGGAACGTTGCCTTCTCTTGGGACTGCCACTCCCATTTTGCTGAGAAAGGATGATGAGACTTGTAGTCCTGGGACTTCGGGAGGCGGTGGGGTGGCTCTTTGGCCGAGATCTTCCGGATCACCAAGTTGGCAAAGAAAAGCCGAGTTTGGAAAGTGAGCTAAAGCCGGGCTGCGCTTCTCCTGACGGCCACGAGGTGGCCAAGTATGGATGGGTTTTGGTGCCATCTGGTGGCTGTCTGGATGTTTGGGGGCTTTTGGGGGGCCACTCCACAACTGTCTTTGACCCCCCCCACAAACTGCCCTTCCACAGCACCCCACAGTTTACGGCTGATTTAGTATTTGGTGCAACCCCTAGCCAATGTTGGTTTGTGCAGTGAAAGGGTTGCCAAACAAGCTATAGTTGAGTTGTAATCCAGCTTTCCTTTTGAAACTTTAAACGTTTTCTTTTAAAGAGAGTCAGCTAATTTTATACGCGAGGTTAGGAACTGTGAGCTCCCCACCCAGATGTGCATTACTCCTAGCCTCCTTTCCCCCAAGCCTGGCCTTGTGGTTCATGGACATCTGTACAGCCACCAAGCTCACCACCATCGGCTTATATTGGTAACCATGGCGCTTCCAAGGCCTTCAAGATTATAATTAATTTTTTTAAAAATAGGAATAATGGTTCTGCTTCGGTATCCTCCTCTTATATTTTCTGGTTGGCTGGCCTACCGACCAAAGATGGTGGAACAAAATCTTGGCAACTTTTAAGACCTGTGGACTTCGACGCCCAGAATTCCCCAGCCAAGCCAAACCAAGCTGGCTAGGGAATTCTGGGAGTTGAAGTCAAGTCTTAAAAGTTGCCGGACTTAATGGCTGTAGAGCAAAATAGTTTGTTTGCAAAGCTACAGACCAAAGCGGGATTTAAGCAATGGGAGCTTACGGAACAGTTCCGTAAGCCAGGAAACGGGAGAAAGGAGAATGTGGTTTTGCTGCGCACTTGAGAAGGGTGAGAACGGAGTAATTCTTGTTATTTATGGTTTAATGGCCCCAAAGCCGGCAGAGATTGCTGTTGCTGGACCTTTCTGGAAAGCAGAAAATTTGGATTCTTTCCCAGGGCCGTTTTTCTCTTACTTGTTTTTGGCTCTTTCCACCGAGACTCGTCCTCGGCTGATCTCCCTGGCAGAGTCTGGAATGAAAGGATGACGAAACCAGGTTTCTGCTAAAACTTGCTTGGGGGAAGGAAGGGCTACAATGCTAACCCTGCCGATTTGCATCCCGGCTTGTCTCTGTGTGTCGAGAATCAAGGTGGTTGAAAAATGAGACTGTGGGTTGCCTGTCCCGGCCGGTGTGTCATTCATTGGGGCAACTCCTGGCTGGCTGTGGGTCAGCCATGCTTGGGGAGGGCGCAGTCCTGCCCTGCAGGGTCGTCGTGGCAGTTGAGCTTTGGAACCTGAGACGGTGGAGGTGTATCCGTTTAATGGCCTGTAATATACTCAATTTCGGCCTCCAGTTTCTCCTCGGGGCCTGTTTTCGAAGGAAGCCCAGCTGCTCTGTACAAGCCCTTTTTTGAGCTGGACAAAACTGCCATCTTGTGGCAGGGAGTTCCACAGCTGGAGCTGCACCCAGTAGGAAGAAAAACCTGTATCTGCCACCTGGGCTTCCAATATTACAGGCCGAGAAAGCTTTTCTGCTTTCTTTTTTTTTTCCCTACACCCTGCATAATAGGATATTGGGGGAAGCCAAATTTGCTTAACTGATTCATTTAATGACCGTTAACAATAACAACTATAACAATAATGGCATTTACAGTTAGACCCAGACTTAATCCTTCATTTAGTAATAATAATAATAATAGTAGTAGTAATAGTAGTAGTAGTGGTAGTAGTAATAATAATAATAAAGTTGGAAGGGACCTTGGAGGTCATCTAGTCCAACCCCCTGCTCAGGCAGGAAACCCTAGACCATTTCAGACAAATGGCTGTCCAGTCTCTGTTCGAGGTTGCAATGGCACGGAAAAAAGTGACTTATATCCATTTTTCACTTATGACCGTTGCAGCATCCCCATGGTCATGTGACTTACATTCAGATGCTTGGCAGCTGACTCGCATTTATGACGGTTATGAGTCACGTGATCCCCTTTTCTGACAAGCAAAATCAGTGGGGAAGCCAGATTCACTTAACCAGGAAAGTCGTAAAAAGGAGCAAATTTCACTCAACTTGCAGTCATAAGTTGAAGACCCCCTGCGCTTCCCTCTTAGCGGCCCTGTTCTTTTTTTTTTTTTCACGCACAAAGGAGTTCCTTAGTTACTGCAGCTTGGAGAGCAAAATAACACAACTTTTGACCCCCTGAAAGGCATAACTCATTTTTTGCTGACACACAATGCCCGGGATCAGAGTCCTTCCAGTGGAAAAAAAGGCTTCAATAAAGTCTGGAGTTGATTTAAATAAATATGTGCCTGTTGTGCAGACTTCAAAAAATAACACAAAGTGAAATGAAGGAATTTGTCTCTTCCCCGCCCCCCCCCTTCCCTTTGCGGGATTTCGGTTTGTTGAGGCTGATTTAGCAGTTGAATTTTCGAGCAATCTGTTCAAACTCCCGATTAGCTTAATTGTGGCTTACTGGCTGAGTTGTGCATGTTGCGCTAAGGCTGGCCAGTCTTCCCCTCCCTTAAGCGAATCACGCATCGATTTAGCTTGTCAGAAGCCGGCAGGAAGGTCATGGATGGATGGTCACGTGACCCCAGGATGCTGCGACCCTCATGAATGCATGCACCCAAGTTTTTGATCCTGTTACCGTTGGGGTCCTGGAACGGTCGTAAGTATGAGGACCAGTTGGAAATCACTTTGGTCAGTAACGTCAAACAGTCGCTAAACGGGTGGCTGAAAGTCGGGGACTTTATTCAGTTTGGGTAGCCAGTGTAGTGGAATCACTGCCGAATTGCACACAGCCCTTGTAGGCGGCGGGGCGTCAGACAGCGTAGCTTGAATTCCCATAATGCCCTGGAGCGATGCCCCGTCAGCAAAAGGCATTATGGGAAATTTCAAGCCATAGCTTTCCTGCCACCACAGAAGAGATTTTTATTCTAGTTTATCTACCTACCTCTTAAATTGCCATAATTGACTCTAATTTCATTTTTAAAATGTATCTGACCCCCATTTCATTTTAAACTGTATTTCGTTTCTGTTTTATCCTGAATTATATTTTAACTAATGCCATTCTAAATTGTTTTTACTGCATGTTAGTATAACCTGTGTTTGGAACCCTGAAACCTTCCTATGGCCCAATAAAGATAATAATTATAAAGTTGAAAGGGACCTTGGAGGTCATCTAGTCCATCTAGAAGAGACCAGGATCAGTAGAAATATTCCTGCAGGATTAAGGGTGCTATAACTACCATTTGAGGAGTCTGTATTGGTAGTCCTCGACTTATAACAGTTCGTTTAGTGACCGTTCCAAGTTACAAAAAGTGACTTTTTTCACTATGACGACCGTTGCAGCGTCCCCGGGGGCCACGTGATCAAAATACAGACTCTTGGCCTCTGATTCCACTGTGGCAAGCATGGTCGCAAAACGGGGCAAAATTCACTGAGCTGTCTCGCTTAACGACAGAAATGTTGGGCTCCATTGTGGTTGTGAGCCGAGGACCACCTGGACTGTATCTTCCTTGGTAAGTCTTGAAAAGAGATCTGAGCCAGCTTTCTTAGCTCCTGTTGAGGCCGTGCGCAAGAATCCTGAACTGATTTTTTTTTTCCGTTGTTGACCCACAATAGGTGTGTCACCAGCTTGTTTGTCTTCCGCATTTTTTGCATCACTGCGGCTGGAAGGCAGGGCAGTGGCTGAGTAAACAGGATCACTTTCTAAGGCCAATCAATGTTTGTTTTCTTTCCCCTTCCTAAGTGTAGAATAAAATGGTCACTCTCTACCTCAGGGGTCTTCAGACCTGGCCCTTTGATGACTTGTGGACTTCAACGCCCAGAATTCCTCAGGCAGACACACACTGGCTGAGGAATTCTGGGAGTTGAAGTCCACAAGTCATCAAAGGGCCAAGTTGGAAGACCCCTGTGTATCTCATTTTTCTAGCCAATAATAAAAGGTATTCTATGTTCTAAAACAAGGGGTCTTCCAACTTGGCCCTTTGATGACTTGTGGACTTCAACTCCCAGAATTCCTTAGGCAGACATACACTGGCTGAGGAATTCTGGGAGTTGAAGTCCACAAGTCATCAAAGGGCCAAGTTGGAAGAACCCTGCTCTATCTGACCTAGATCCTTGAAAAGGACCGGTAGATTTACAACCCTTCGTTTAGTGACTGTTCGAAGTTACAACGGCTTTTATTAAGTGGGACCTGTGTGAAGTAACTTTTGCCCCATTTTATGACCTTCCTCGCCAAAATTAAGTAAATCACTGCAGTTAGTGAGCGACCTGGTTGTTAAGTGAATCCGGCTTCCCCCACTGACTTTGCTTGTCGGAATGTCGCACAAGGGGATCACGTGACCCCCATTGTGCGACTTGCCAAGCGTCTAAATTTTGATCACGGGACCCTGAGGATGCTACGACGGTCGTTAAGTGTGAAAAACAGTCATAGGTCACTCTTTTCCATGCCGTTGTAACTCTGAACGGTCGCTAAATGAACTGTTGCTAAGTCGAGGACTCTCTGGATTTGGGATGGTTGGCCTGTCCCTGGGGAATTCTGGGAGTCGAAGCCCACCCATCTGAAGGTTGTTGAGGTTGAGAAAAATTGGATCAGGAAAGCAAAACAATAGAGCAGAACTGGTTGGGGGGCTGGGGGGGGGCGTTGGGGGGGAGGTGGGGGGCAGGATTGGTAGATGTGTCTCTTTCCAGGCATGGAAGGGTTTATTTCCCCCCCCCCAGAGGTGTGTCTGATCAGCCAATCCTGACTTCTTTTAAATCTTTAAGCTGTTAGGCTGAGAAAACTGGGTGTGGGTTTAATCCTTCCTGGTTCCTTATCTGTGGCAAGGTGGGAATTTATATATTGAGTGAGTGAGTGAGTTTGTGAGTGAATGAGTGAGTGTGTGTGTGTGTGTGTGTGTGTGTGTGTGTGTGTGTGTGTGCCAACTCAGCTCTGCTGGCAGAAGGGACAGTAGGGCAGGCAGGCAGGGTTCCCCGTTGCATCAAGCCTAGTTTCCTGGCCTGTTTTGTTTCCCAACATGCTTTCACGAATGGGTTAAAAGCCACAATTCCTGCTCCTCCCAAATTTCCCTTGCTAAACCAGACAAGGTTGTTAAGTGAGTTTTGCCCCCTTTTTTTTACCACCTCTGTCGCCACAGTTTAAGGCGGGGAGGGGGTCCTCAAACTTGGCAACTTTTTTTTATATATATAAAATTCTTTTATTAAAACAATCAACATTGAACATAAAAAAACATATTGTGCAGCAATCATCATGGCACCTGATATACAATACTAAGTATTAGTCATTGAAAATGTCTGAGTTAGTTTAGTAAGCCTTGTTCCACCCCTCGCTTTCTCTTATCTGGTTCCATATTAATGTGATCAACATTAAACCAAAGATCCTATTGCTAAACAATCATCCTAGAACATAGCATACAACATTAGGTATTAATCTTTGTAAATGTTTTAAGACTTGTGGACTTCAACTCCCAGAATCCCTCAGCCAGCCAGCCACAAGTCTTAAAAGTTGCCAAGTTGGAAGACCCCTGGTTTAAGGGGATCCCTGCAGTTAGTAACTTGATTGTTAAGTGAATCTGGCTCTCCCCCCCCCCGTTGACTCTGCTTGTCAAAAGGTCGCAAAAGGGGATCACGTGACACACACACCCCCCCCCGGACGCTGCAACGGTCGTTAAGTGTGTGAAAACCGGTCCTAAGTCATTTTTTTCAACTTGGAACAGTCACTAAACAAACAGCTGTAAGTCAAGGATTACTTACTTGTCGTTTCCTCCCTGTGACAAAGCAAAGACAAAGTACAGACAGAAGGTCTGCAGGCGGTCTGCAAGCACCCTCAACCTATGACGATTCGTTTAGTAACCATTCAAACTTACAACAGCACTTAAAGAAGGATAGATCCTCACCTTGCTGACCATCGCACCATCTCTGGGGTTTGTTTGTTTGTTTTTTTGTGCATGCCCAAATTTTGCCTTTGTTTTTTCTTTCTTTCTTTCTTTCTTTCTTTCTTTCTTTCTTTCTTTCTTTCTTTCTTTCTTTCTTTCTTTTTTTTTTTTTTTGCAAAATCCAACATTTTGCATTGCCAAATTGCAGGATCCTGCTGATCACCATTTGCCAGAATGGAAAATCCTACTTAGATCAAATAACTGCGGTTGGATTAAAATAAGGTTTCTGCCAAGTTAGGTTTCGCTGAACCTTTTTTTTTTTTTTTTTTTGCAGTGGAACCTCCCCGCTTAGGGATAGTCTACCTCCCCATCTCAGAGGCCGGGGTGGTTGGGTGGGGTGAGGATCAAGCCGATGGAAAAGTTATTTGCAACTATGGCCTCCCTCTGAACTTCCCCCCTCAAAAGCATTTCTCCGGCTAGCGAAACGGAAATTGGTAGCTGAACCTGGACCGTTTTGCCTTCCGAAAAGCCTGCAAAAAAAAATATAATAAAAATGGAAAAATAAACCTCGTTGCTACAACAATGCTATGTGTATATATATATATATATATATGTATATATATAAAAAACTCAGGAAGTTTCTACCCAACCACTGTGGCTTCTGACTTACACATCTCTCTGCTCCACTCCTTCCTGTCCCTGCTAAATAAGAACTGTGCCCACGGTGTGGTTTTGGGGTGTTAACCAAGATCATCTCCCTTATTATTTTATTTTTTCCCCCCTCCGTGTATTGCCACATTTTCAACCTTCCTCGTTAACAGGTACCCAAAAGCCTGCAGTACACTTCTGTTCTTGGGCATGTTTTCGCCCATTAATTATCTACCACACCCTAAATGAGAATCTAGCAATCGTCAAACTTCCTTCCTGAGTGTTCGTGAATTTGCTCGGCTTTGGCTAAGCCCTGAATGCTGGTTGCGGTGTTTCTGGGGAAGCCGACTGGGATAGGATTAGCTAACCAGTATGGGGAAAATTTCCTTCATTGAGGGCAATCAAATAGTGAAGGGTGCAAAAAAGAGGTTTCCTCTCGAACTGACAGAATGAAACTGTTTTCTGAGCACATTTGAACCTTAAAATGAAATGGCTGGATTGCTTGAGGTTTGTTTATTTTCAACCTTTCTTTGCTGCCTTCCTTCTGTTAGCTTCTCCCAGCCAGCTTTCCGATGTTGTCTGCAGTTGGGCACCTGGCTTCGTTCATTTTTGCTTCACCGTGGTGGGGTGTGAAGGTAGGGCATCGTGGCTTGTTCAGAAACCAGGATCGAGGCAGGGTGCATAAGCCTGGGATGCTTCTTCTTTCCGAGAACGTTTGATGTACATTGAAGAGAAATAACGATTATTCTACTGGGCAGCTACACCATCTCACCATGCCTATAGAGTTCATCCTCAAATTACATCGATCCGTTTAGCACACAGCATTGGGGGGGGAAGTGACTTGTGACTGCTCCTCACTTTTATGGCCGTTGCAGCAGCGTCCCCCGTGGTTACATGGTCAGAACCTGGGTGCTTGGAAACAAGCATGTATTTAAGACGGTTGCCGCATCCTGGGGTCACGTGATCACCATTTGAGACCTTCCCAGCCAGCTACCCACAAGCAAAGCTGGATCTGTTTAATGACTATGGGATTCACTTAACGACCGCGGGTGATTTGCCTAACAGCCGTGGCAAAAGTTGTAAAAAAAATCAGGCATGACTCGCTTAAGCGCCTCGCTTGAGCTGTGGTCAAGAATGCAGCATTGCTGGCTAGACTCTGCCCACAGCCAGGAGTTCGATGCTGACCGGCGCAAGGTTGACTCAGCCTTCCGTCCTTCCAAGGTCCGTAAAATGAGAACTCAGATTGTTGGGGGCAAGAGGCTGACTCTGTAAACCGCTTAGAGAGGCCTGTAAAGAACTAGGAAGCAGTATATAAGTCTTAACTTTATTGCCCTTCCTTCCTTCCTTCCTTCCTTCCTTCCTTCAAATTCCTATTCCTTCTTTTTCTTCCTTCCTTCCATCCTCCCTCCCTTTCTTTCCTTCCTTCCTCTCTCTCTCCCTCCCTCCCTTCACATTCCTATTCCTTTCCTTCCTTCCTTCCTCCCTTCAAATTCCTATTCCTTCTTTTTCTTCCTTCCTTCCTTCCATCCTCCCCTTTCTTTCTTTCCTTCCTTCCTCTCTCCCTCCCTCCCTCCCTTCACATTCTATTCCTTTCCTTCCTTCCTTCCTCCCTTCAAATTCCTATTCCTTTTTCTTCCTTCCTTCCATCCATCCTCCCTCCCTTTCTTTCTTTCCTTCCTCTCTCCCTCCCTCCCTTCACATTCCTATTCCTTTCCTTCCTTCCTTCCTCCCTTCAAATTCCTATTCCTTCTTTTTCTTCCTTCCTTCCATCCTCCCTCCCTTTCTTTCTTTCCTTCCTTCCTCTCTCCCTCCCTCCCTTCACATTCCTATTCCCTCCCTCCCTCCCTCCCTCCCTCCCTTCCTTCCTTCCCGATGGATAGAATGCAATATTGAAGGCTAACTCTGCCCACAGCCAAGCAGTTCGATCCTGACCGGCTCCAGGTTGACTCAGCCTTCCGTCCTTCTGAGGTCCGTAAAAAGAGGACCCAGATTGTTGGGGGGCAACAGGCTGACTCTATATACCGCCTAGAGAGGGCTGGAAAGCACTGTGGAGCGGCATATAAGTGCCGTCGCTATTGCTTAGCCATGGAGAGTCGAATTCCAACCGTGGTCATGGTGTCGTTCTCGAAAATGCAGGGATCTAATAAGCACTTTTTCTGACACTTTCCCGCCGTCTGATATTCCTCGGCTTTGAGCAGCCTAATCAAACATTTGCAGAGAGATTTTTTTTCTCTCTCTCCAAAAACATGGAAGGGCCGTTTCCACACAGAAGCAAACAAGATGGTGGCTTAGTTCCAGGTGATTTCCAAGCTCCGTACCGATGCCAAAGCACCAGCTTTGAGCGGTAAACTCTAGTTTGCATAACAGCCATAATGTGGTTAGTATCTCTGCCGGGCCAAAAAAAAAAAAGAGATTTTTTTTCCTTTTTTTTTCTGATTTATGCAAAATCGAGGCTTTTCTCCAGAAAAGCTGTGGTCTGGGTTGCACCCTGATGGAGGCCCCTAACTCTGGTTTTTAAACCACAGGCCGGCCGTGGGCCAATTCAAAACCAAACCAGAGCCCATTGTGGATTAACCCAGTGGAGGATTGCAGTCAAAGTCAGGTATATTGCGGCTATGCATGGAGGCTTGGCTTACGTTTGTCAACAGTCAGCGGGGGACTCAGGAGCAGATTGGTGGATTAGCTTTTCAGCAGCAGCAGCTAGCAGTTGTGATCTCTCACCTCCGAGGCTTGCACACACACAAACACACACAAACACACACAAACATCCTGTTTTGCACACTGCTCCCTTTCTGCTTGAGTTGATTCCCCAGCCTCCACTCTGCTCATAACTCTCAGTGGCCGGAGTTTCCTGTTCACGTTTTAAGTTCTGCTTCTGGGCTTATTCCTCTTTTTGTGTCTCTGCGGTGTTGTTGTTGTTGTCATTGTTGTTTTTGCTCTAGGACTGAGTCTCTTTGTTGCAGAGATTTTTCTGCTGGGGGTTATTCAGATCGGGACAAAACGGGCAGCTTAGCGACCTAAATCTAAACCTACATTGAGAGTTTTTGCAACGGGGACAAATTTGTTGTGTGTCTATTCCATTTCTATGATTTCTAGAGCCACCCCTGCCCTCTCCTCCTTCCTCCCCACAGGAGATATTTTCTAAGATTCAGTGTCAATTCGCTTCTAACTTCCTTTGCGTTGACCTGAGTCTGTTCGGCATCCGCAAGGCCTCTGCATTTTATTCTCGTTGCAGAATCGAATCTTGAAAGCCATCTTGTTCCTCCTACATGCAACATGGCTTGCTCTGTTTTCTTTTCCCACCTTGGACCTTGCGGCCCAATGAAATGGGCCATAAAGCTTAGTCACGTTCTGGGTTCACACAAGCACACCAAGTCAGCATAAAAAAGAAGAAGAAACGAGGGCTAACAGCAAGGAAACTTTGCCTGCTGTGTGAATGTGCCACTGACTTGAGTATAGCAGGTTCGCCCTCTGGATCTTGCTCGGTAAACCATCATTAAGCAAACCATGGCTTCCTAGGACTTGCATAGCCAACACTCCAGGGGCTGCCACAGAGAAGAGGGGAGGTCATCTTATTCTCCAAAGCACTACAGGGCAGGACAAGAAATAGAATAGTAGAGCTGGAAGGGACCTTGGAGGTCTTCTAGTCCAGCCCCCTGGTCAAGCAGGAGAACTATACCATTTCAGAACAGGTGACTATCTAGTCTCCTCTTGAAAACTTCCAGTGATGGAGCGCCCGCCATTTCTGGAGGCAGGCTGTTCCACTGGTTAGTTGTCCTCACTGTTCGGAAGTCCCTCCTTCATTCCAGGTTAACGGATGGAAGCTTGTCAAGGAAACTTCCAACCCCAGAATTCAGGAGAAATTTCCCGACCGTGAGAACAAGAAGTGGACCGATTTGGCCTGCAGAAGTTTTGTTCGAGTATTTTTTCAACAACAACAAAAAAAAAAAAAACCAGACTGCACAACCATTTGATCGGGATGGTATAATACGGTCTCCTGCGGCTGGACTAGAAGACCTCGGAGGCCCCTCTTCCAGGCTAACGATTCGGTCTTCTCGTGATTCAGCTACCGCCTGAATTGATCCCGGTTTGAAGGGGAAGCGAGATTACAGCCTTTTTCAGGATATTCAAAGGACAAATCAGCCTGTTTTTTCTTAACGCCAGAAAGTGGACGCTTTGCAGCTGGGGCCTTTTTTGGCGCAAAAGAGGAGAAGGGGCCTCCCCTGGCTTGGGTGAAGAACAAAGAGCGGAGTGTTGTCTGGGAAAGGGACAATGGATGCCGGCGGGTGGTCTCCCCAGACCCCCTGAGCAGGGGGATGGGAGGGGGGGTGGAAAGTTGGCAAGTTTATGGGAACTGACCTGTATATATAAAAAAATCCACTGTGCATCCTCGCCAGAGGAGTTAGCCTCGTCCGTCCCTTACATATTTCCGTTTCCCTTGAACGCAGAATTTTAGTGTGGCCCGTCCTGTTTTCCCTCCCCCCTTAGTTTGCTTGGAGGGATTCCTTAAAAATTCTCTCTTTTTTCCAATTCCAATTTCCAAAAGTCCACGCAACGGAAAGTTGGCCAGTTTGACAAAACCTTGATCTTGTTTCTTTCGGTCCCCTCTTGATTGTTTTTCACAAATGATGCAAAATGGTGACCATGCCCATACCCACATACTCTTCCTGTTTTCTCCACAAAAACAACCCTGTGAGGTGGGTTGGGATGGGAGGGAGGGACTGGCCCAAAAGTCACCCAGCTGGCTTTCAGGCCTAAGGCGGGACTAGAACTCGCCGTCTCCTGGTGATTGGCTCAAAGTCATTCAGCTGTTTTTCATGCCTAAGGCGGGATCAGAACTCGCCATCTCCTGGTGATTGGCCCAAAGTCACCCAACTGGCTTTCAGGCCTAAGGCGGGACTAGAACTCGCCGTCTCCTGGTGATTGGCCCAAAGTCATTCAGCTGTTTTTCATGCCTAAGGCAGGATCAGAACTCGCCGTCTCCTGGTGATCGGCTCAAAGTCACCCAGCCAGCTTTCATGGCTAAGATGAGACTAGATCTCACCATCTCCTGGTGATTGCCCAAGGTCACCCAGCCAGTTTACGTGGCTAAGGCTATTAGGTCTGTTTTCGGCCTCCCTCCCGCTATCCTTCACCTCTGCCGTAACCGGGACATCCGGGAAAAACGTTGGAAAAATTCCCACGGCCTGATCTCCTTGATCAGGGGCTGCAAAATGGGGCAGACCAGGGATCTTCCAAACTTGGCCCTTTGAGGACTTGTGGACTTCAACTCCCAGAATTCCTCAGCGTGCCTGGCTGAAGAATTCTGGGAGTTGGAGGCCACAAGTCATCAAAGGGCCAAGTTTGGAGACCACTGGGGTAGGCGCTCCTTCTGACTGTATCTCCTGGTGGGAAATCCACCCATGGAGAGGGGGGGGGAGAGGTAAGTTTCAGACTTTGGACCCACCCAGCTACCCACTCAGTCTAAGACAGAAAAAAGAAAAGATAATTAGGCAAAGCATTTCTGCATTTAGACTGCTTCCCCACCCTTTGAGAAATGGCTTCTCCGTTTATCAGATTTGGAATCGGATACAGAGGGAAACTTAAAACGAAGCCACAATGATGTAAAAATTGGACTGAGAAAGGATGGAGGGGATGAGCGGAGACATTAGCAGGTATTCCCTCCGGCCACAGAAGAATATTTTAATTTACCCCAGGGAAGCACCTTCCATTGTAAGGCTGAGGTAACCCATTAGACCTGCCCTGCCTTTCAGCCTTGGCATCTCTTTTGTGTGGGGGGTGGGTGGAACGGGGGGGGGAAGGCAATTGGGATGTGCTGGATCCCTGAAGGACTCCTTTCCCCCCAACTGTTTGTAAAATGAGCAAATGAGAAATCTCAGAATTTCAGGGGTTCAGTCTTCAATCCGAATGGAGCTAGACGGGACCTTGGAGGTCGTCTAGTCCCACCCCTTGCTCAGGCAGGAAACCCCTGTATCATTTCAGTCCAGTCTCTTCTTAAAAGCCCCCCAGTGATGGAGCATTCACCACTTCTGGAGGCAGGTTGTTCCACTGGTTAATTGTTCTCCGTTAGGAAGTTTCTCCTCAATTCCAGGTTGCTTCTCTCCTGGATTAGTTTCCATCCGTTGTTTCTCACCTTCTGGTGCTTTGGAGAACAGGTGGACCCCCCATTCTTCTTTGTGGCAGCCCCTCAAATACTGGAACACGGCTATCATGTCCACTCTTCTTTTCTCTACACTGGCCATACCCAAATCCTGCAACCGTCCTTCGTAGGTTTCAGTCTCCAGGCCTTCAATCCTCTGAGTTGCTCTTTTCTGCACTTTTTCCAAAAAAATCTCAACATTTATTTTTTAACAAAAACCAAAAAGGGTTATAAAATCGGGTGAGTCACACTTAACAACTGTCTGACTGGCAATGGAAAACCGGGGCTCAATTGTCGTAAGGCGAGGGCTACCTGTGCTACTGACTCACATTTCTGGCAAGCAGGTGGGTGCGACCCAAGAGACGATTGTGGCTTGGATAAGAGAAGAAAAGTTTGTGATCAGCGGCTAGAAGTGAGTCAGAGGAGCCTGTTTCAAGTCTCCTCGGAGGGTTTGCCCCACCCTGCTGAGTAAGAGAGGTGGAGTGTTGCCAGGCCTGCCCAGATTGGAATCCAGAACAAAGCCTTTTTCATCAGCTTTGGTGGAAGCGTTTTCCTTAATCCCCCTTGGCTCCTGATGCCAGTCTGGACGGTGTCAGAAAAATGACGCTGAGCACGTACAGAGAGCTATGCTCACTCGATGGATTTCCCGCTACTGTGCTCAATTGCACATCCAGACGGGTGGTTGAGACCCAGAATATTTTCTGAGACAAACCAGCTTTCCTTGACCCAGGTTTCTTCAGCCACTGACCGTGATCAGCAAAAGACTGAAGGGTCATTTGCCCCGTGGCAAGCTTTGTTTTGCACATTTGATTTTTCGTTGCCATGCTTTGATTTACATCAGAAGTGTGCAAGTTGGACAATTCTCATAATTCCCTATCCAGCATGGGTGTTGATCTGGGAGTAGAGTCTAATCGTAAAGCATGCTGGCTGGGGGATTCTGGGAGTTCATCCTGGCTGAGGAATTCTGGGAGTTGAAGTCCACCCATCGTAAAGCATGCTGGCTGGGGAATTCTGGGAGTTGAAGTCCACCCATCTTGAAGTTGCTGAGGTTGAAAAACACTGTCTGAGGCCTTAATAAATGCGGAGATATCCAGCCATTTAATCCTAAGATTGTCTTCCTATCTCCCAGGTTAAGTTTTTGGAAATCCGTTACTCCCACACCTTAGCGTCATGGCGAACCGAGGCCCTGCTTATGGACTCAGTCGGGAGGTTCAGCAAAAGATCGACCGACAGTACGATCCTGAGCTTGAACAGATTCTCATCCAGTGGATCAAGGCCCAGGTTGGGCCAAACAGCGGGGAGCCTGAACCAGGCAAAGACAATTTCCAGAAATGGCTGAAAGACGGCACGGTGAGGAATTATTATTATTATTATTATTATTATTATTATTATTATTATTATTATTATTATTATTATTATTATTATTATTATTGCTGTGTTGCCTCTATTTTTCTCCTCTGCCGGTTCTCACTGTATTGGACAAAACCAGAACTGGCCGTCAAGATTTATTTCAGAGGGTATTTTGGTCGATTCCATGGTGGGGTTGGTGAAAGAAAGGAAGATTAAATCAAAAAAGGTGCATGAATGAAGCCACCCATGTTGGGGAAAAATGTGAGGCCTAAAGGAAAGAATTTGCATGAAAAGAAAAAGTTTTAACAGCTCTTGTTAAATTAGTTATCTACTCCAGAGGTTGATGCAAATATAAATAGTTTGAAACTCTCTTGTGGGCTCTTTAAAATAAATCCATTAAAAAACAACAACGCTAGGCTCCTATATGGAAGCATTAGTTCAGGCCATAAAGCAGAGCAGATTTTTAGAGCCATTCTTTTTTACTAGGGGCTAGCAACCTATTCCTTGATATTTAAAAACAAAATCACCATTTGGCTGATCATTTAGTAGCTCATTTTATAGATCCATGCTTTTCTAATAGGGACTAGCAACTTGTTCCTTGGCATTTAGACACAAAATCACCCTTTGACTGATCATTTAGTACAGAAGCGTAGAGATTTTTAGATGTATGTTTTTCTAATAGGGACTAGCAACTTGCTCCTTGACATTTAGACACAAAATCATCAGCCGACCGATCATTTAGCAGAGAAGAGTAAAGATTTTTAGATGTATGTTTTTCTAATGGGGACTAGCAACTTGCTCCTTGACATTTAGACACAAAATCATCAGCTGACCGATCATTTAGTAAAGAAGAATAGAGATTTTTAGATGTATGCTTTTCTAATAGGGACTGGCAACTTGTTCCTTGACATTATGACACAAAATCACCCTTTGACCCGTCTTTTTGTAATGCTTTATTGCAGAGACCTCAAATCTGCTTTATTTCACCCCAGAGTATTGTGCATTGGATTTTTTTGGCTCAAGGAGACCAACTCCATCTTGGTTTCGACCCTTGAACGATAAGCTAAGACAATTGGCAACGGAAAAGGGGCTGGCCAAAAGACCACAGTTAAATGTATGATGCTTCCTGTTCTCATTAGGTGCTCTGCCAGCTGATCAACAGCCTCTATCCCAAGGGCCAGGGGCCTGTGTCCAAGATCCAGTCTTCCAGCATGGCCTTCAAACAAATGGAGCAGATTTCTCAGTTCTTACGCGCAGCGGAGAAGTACGGCATCCTGGCTTCGGACATTTTCCAAACCGTAGATTTGTGGGAAGGTATGTTTCAAAAGGAAAGAGCAGAAGCCATCAAGCATTGGTGCTTTTAGCAACTAGCTGGGTAATAATAATAATAATAAAGTTGGAAGGGACCTTGGAGGTCATCTAGTCCAACCCCCCTGCTCAGGCAGGAAGCCCTACACCATTTCGGACAAATGGCTGTCCAGTCTCTTCTTAAAAACCTCCAGCATTCACCACTTCTGGAGGCAGGTGGTTCCACTGGTTAATTGTCCTCACTGTCAGGAAGTTTCTCCTTAGTTCTAGGTTGCTTCTCTCCTTGATGAGTTTCCATCCGTTGCTTCTTGTCCTGCCATCAGGCGCTTTGGAGAATAGCTTGACTCCCTCTTCTTTGGGGCAGCCCCTGAGATACTGGAAAACTGCTATCATGTCCCCCCTCGTCCTTCTCTTCATTAAACTAGATATCCCCAATTCCAGCACCCGTTCCTTGTATGTTTTAGCCTCCAGTCCCCTAATCATCTTTGTTGCTCTTCTGTGGACTGACTAATTTGCACCCTCCTCTCCCAAGTTGGGCAATGAAAGATTGAAATGTCTGCCTTTTTTTTAAAGAGAACTTTAAAAAAGAATTTCTCTTAGTGGATTTGGGCACCCCTAAGAGATTGAGTCTCTCTCTTAAAAGCATAGATATTTTTTTTTAAAGGGTACCTCACTGTCCCACTCATTTGCAGCTATCAGAAACCGGAAAATAATTTTTTGGGTTTTTTTTGTTTTGTTTTTTTCAAAAAATTATCCCGAACACACAAAAAATAAAGAGAGGTTTAATTTACATTGGTGGATCAGCTTTTGTGGATATTTTGAGCAGCGATTTCAAATTGATGGATGATTTGTACTCTCTAGGAATCGCACTGTTCTATTCTATGGCAGTAGCTGGGGAATTCTGGGAGTTGACGTCCAGCTAACTTAAAGCATGCTGGCTGGGGAATTGTGGGAATTGAAGTCCAGAAATATTAATTAAAATATGCTGGCTGGGGAATTCTGGGTCCACACATCTTAAAGCAGTCAAGGCTGAGAAACAAGTCTCTTTGAAGCTATAGTTGGGTATCTTTATTTTGCAAATTCTTCTCTCTTTTTTGACATTTAGGGAGACGAGACAGCCTGTTAAAAAGCGGCCTATTTGCTCAGCTTTCTGTCAGTTGCCTACTGCCAAGTTTCTACCCAAACTCATTTTTGTAGCATTAAATCTTGTTGATACTCACTGTCCAAAACTACTACCGTAGTTTGTTTTCAAAAGGTATCTGATTTTAGTGAATGTTTTTAAAGCTATAATACTATTTGGCTTTTATGTTGCCACACTTGGGAGAAAGGAGGCTCTCGTTTTGTTTTTAAGGGATGGCTACAAACTTAGATATTTTTTCCTTTTTCTTCCAACTGGAAATTTCAGAACCTTTTCTGACTTCTTTCCACTCACAGGGAAGAACATGGCCTGTGTCCAGAGGACCTTGATGAACCTGGGCGGGTTGGCAGTCTCCAAAGACGACGGCTTCTTCGCGGGAGACCCCAACTGGTTCCCCAAGTAAGTGGGCTTGCAAAGCAGGCTTGGCAATGGATTGAAAGCCCAGCGGGGGCACCAAGGGTCTGCCTGGGTATTTATGATTTCTGTTGTATTAAGAAAATGGATATGGCTGCCTCAACTCAGGATGACTCTAGGCCAGGGGTAGGCAACCTTGGCCCTTTTATGACTGGTGGACTTCAACCCCCAGAATTCCTGAGCCAGCATGGGGGAACTATAGACCCTTCATGACTGGTGGACTTCAACTCCCAGAATTCCTGAGCCAGCATGAGGGGAACTGTGGCCCCTTCATGACTGGTGGACTTCAACTCCCAGAAATTCCTGAGCCAGCATGGGGGAACTATTATTATTATTATTATTATTATTATTTATTTAATTTCTATGCCGCCCTATTCCGGAGAACTCAGGGCAGCTCACAGCATGATAGAAATTACAATAAAAACA
Source organism: Bothrops alternatus (assembly GCA_034064705.1). Lineage (NCBI taxonomy): Eukaryota > Metazoa > Chordata > Lepidosauria > Squamata > Viperidae > Bothrops > Bothrops alternatus. Next base: position 92,319 of record JARGCV010000734.1, read on the forward strand.
CGTAAATATAAAAACCCTTAAGCTAAAAAGGAAACCAATCACTCCACAAACATACACACAAACATACACTGGCTAGGGGCAAGGTGTTAGCTGCCCCAGGCCTGCCGGCAAAAGTATGTTTTAAGCAATTTACGAAAGGCGAAGAGGGTGCGGGCAACACGGATCTCCGGGGGAAGTTGGTTCCAGAGGGCCGGGGCCGCAACAGAGAAGGCTCTTCCCCTAGGCCCCGCCAGGCGACACTGTCTGGCTGACGGGACCTGGAGAAGGCCGAGTCTGTGGGCCCTAACCGGCCGCTGGGATTCATGGGGCAGCAGACGGTCCCGTAAATAACCTGGTCCGATGCCATGCAGGGCTTTATAGGTCATAACCAACACTTTGAATTGGGTTCGGAGACCAATTGGCAGCCAATGCAGCTCGCGGAGTGATGCCGAAATGTGGGCATTTCTAGGCAAGCCCAACACTGCTCGCGCGGCTGCATTCTGCATTACCTGAAGTCTCCGAACATTTTTCAAAGGTAGCCCCATGTAGAGAGCATTGCAGTAGTTGAACCTCGAGGTGATAAGGGCATGAGTGACTGTGAGAAGAGACTCCCGGTCCAAATAGGGCCGCAACTGGTGCACCAGGCGAACCTGGGCAAATGTTCTCCTCGCCACAGCCGAAAGATGATGTTCCAAATTTAGCTGTGGATCGAGGAGGACGCCCAAGTTGCGGACCTTCTCCGAGGGGGTCAAAAGCTCCCCCCCCAGGCTAATGGACGGATAGATTGAAATATCTTTGGGAGGCAGAACCCATAGCCACTCCGTCTTGTCGGGGTTGAGTTTGAGCCTGTTGGCACCCATCCAAACCCTAACAGCCTCCAGACATCGGCACATCACTTCCGCTGCTTCACTGAAATGACACGGGGTGGAGATGTAAAGCTGGGTATCATCAGCATACTGATGATATCTCACCCCGTGTTGTCGGATGATCTCTATAGTCCCTTCATGACTCGTGGACTTCAACTCCCAGAATTCCTCAGCCAGCATGGCTCAGCTTGGATCACTTTTCAACCTGGGGATTTCCCCGTCCTCATTCAGACTTTTTCCTTTGTGTGGCTAGGAAATCCCAAGAGAATCGCCGGGCCTTCTCGGATGACAAACTGAAAGAGGGACAGAACGTCATCGGGCTGCAGATGGGGACGAACCGAGGGGCTTCCCAGGCCGGTATGACGGGCTACGGGATGCCCCGCCAGATCCTTTGAGCCCACCGTTGCCGGCCTTCTCCTTCGCCTCCTCCAATATATTCCTTTTTCAGAGAACTTTCCGGTGTTTCATCTCCGTGAAACAATCATTTTTGGATTCTCCATTTTTCCCTCCAGACTCCCTTCCACCATTTTTTTTAATATTAAATAAAAACAACATCCTCTAGGTTTTTTTTTTTTGTTTTGTTTTTAGTTGTATCTCCCCGTTCCTGCTTTTCCTGTCTCGGTTGGGGTTATTTTTTTCCCGGCCTCTCCAACATCTTGTGGCCCTTCATCTCTCCAAGGATCCCCAAATATTGATATTGGTTTCGCCTCTCCCATCCGCTCACGACCATTTCCAAAGACGAGATGGTGTGTTTCCAGTATCTTCCCTGCTCCAAATGCTTTAAAAACATCGTAGCCTCCAAGCTGCAAAGGCTGGCTTTTTTAAAGGCAGCTTCTTTGGAACCCAAACCGAGAATCGCCCTTCTCTTCTGGACCAAAATAATCACTTTTTTTTTTTTAAAGTAATTTCTAAAGTTACATGGGGCTTGTTTCGTTTCACCCCAGAATGCCTACTAGGTCCTGTAGATGCTGAACTGCCCCATTTCTTAATTTTGAGTGAGTTGCTGCCACAAGACTAGGAAGGTCAGGTGATTCACTCCTTTCTCCCAAAAAGTCACCCCTGGGAAGCTGGGTGCTTGACAGGACCCCTATCTACGCTTCCTGGGCTCACAGCTTTTAGTTTGAGGAAGGGGCAGTGGTGTTAATACAAGAGGGGGCAGAACCGTGCAGCTGAGTTTGAGTTTGATGTCGTCTGTTTCTCTCTTTCTCTTGCAAAATACTTAAATCAATCAAAGTGGGGGTGGGGAGGAAAACCAGCCTTCAGAGTAGGGAGATCCATGGTGCTGAGTGCCCGTACCCACCCTCCAGAGCCGGAATGGCTTTTGGGAGCATTGTTAAGTCATGCAGCTTTTGGGGGCAAAGCCAGAAGCGATAACTTACCCTGAACTGCGGGAAAGCATTTGGCCTCCAGGCTCTTGATAAGAAATAAAGATTGCTCAATTCTTTTGTTTATGGGCCTGTGTCCTTCTCTTTGGATCTGCGGCTCCGATAAAGCGGAGGGGGGGGGAAGGGACCTTCCCATGTGTTTTTGGACTACCTCTCCCAGCAGCCCCAGCCAGGAAAACCCTTTCAGGCAGAAGCTGAAAGTCGAGGCAAATCCCAGTTTACAGACAGGGCCAGAGAATTTGGGGGGTGGGGGAGGGAGTTAAGGGCTCCCAGGGAAAAACCCCTAAGGATGAAAAGGCAAATTAGTCTCACAGGATTTAATTTTGCCACCCCCCCCCGTGCAACACAACGAGCGTTTGTGCAAGAAACGACACTGCTAAACAAATCTAGCAACTTGATTTGCAAGGCAGCAGCTTCCTTGTTTTAAAATGCTTCCGTGAAAACAATCTGTAGAAAACCAGGATATAGGGGAAAGGCAGGGAGGGGGGGGGAGTCTGGGAATTAACCAGTGGAACAACCTGCCTCCAGAAGCGGTGAATGCTCCAACATTGGAAGTTTTTTAAGAAGAGACTGGACAGCCATTTGGAACATAGGAATTAATTCTTCAATTTATGCAAACACTCGTTCTGTTTTCTTTAAAATTGTCATTGGGACGTATCGATGCAAATAATTTATTTCCAGTCTTTTCCCCATATCTCAACTCTGAAAAATTTTGGTGCCACCTGTCGCTTTGTTCCCAAACTTCGGGATACGTGTATTTCATTATTATCTTAGCTATTCAAGACACTTAAATATAGTGACCATTGAAAACAAAATTCAATTGCAAGAAAGTGAAATGCCAGAAAAGAAAAACAGTAACATTTAATGATTGAATTACAAGTGAAATTTAAGACGCAAAAAGAAATAGAAAAAGGGGAGAGGCAGCTGCGCAACGCGCATGAAGGTAAGCGATGCATATTCACATATTCTGTACTGAAGCTCGCTGGAGGAACATTTGAAAACAATTCAATCCACTAAGCGAGCGATCTGATGTTTTTGTATGGCAGATATACAGCGATTCACTGTCTGAAAAAATCTCAAAAGTGTCCCCAAAACTTCTCGCTCCATCGCCCTCATATCGCCCCCTTTTTGTTCCTTCGCCCCCACGTCGCCCCTTTTTGTTCCATCGCCCTCCCTGAAAAACAAAATCGCCCCCTGGGGGGCGATATCGCCCAGGTTAAGAACCACTGGACTAAATGACCTCCAAGGTCCCTTCCAACTTATTATTATTATTAGTATTAGTATTAGTATTAGTATCCTCGCCCCTTGCTTTGCAAAATTCTTCGGCAGAAGAAGGCGGAGGAATTAGACCCGGTGGGAAGGGACGATGGAGGTGAGCAAACAGTTATGTGGAAGGTTACACCCGGTGCTTTTGACCCAGAAGATCTCAGCAGGAGCCAAATCAATCACTGGCCTAATACATTTATTAGCCAGGCATAAAACCCGTTTCAGGAAAGGAGCCGTCAAAACTTTCCTCCAGTGCTTAATCTAAAAGCTTTTGCTTGCCAATTAATTTTTTGTTCCCATCGCGCCCCGCCAACCTACTGCAACACACCTACAATGGCTGTATTTGCATAAGCAGGTTAAAGATCTGTCAACTGTTAAACAAACATGCAAGAAGTCGGGTTCAAGATTAACCACTTCTCCTGCCTTCTCCGAGGGGGGATAGATCTACAAACACAGCAAGGGTGTTTGGTGGCTAATTATTAGAATTTTATCCTGGCTGTATGACTTTATAAGAAACCCAGGGTGGTGAACGTATTTAATTACTCCTTTCTCCTCCTATGTTTCCCCAACAACAACAACCCTATGAGGTGGGTTGGGCTAAAAGAGAGGGGGGGATTGGAACATAGTCACCCAGCTGGCTTTCATGCCTAAAACGGGACTAGAACTCACCGTCTCCCGGTGATTGGCTCAAGTCACTCAGCCAGCTTTCCCGCCTAAGGTGGGACTAGAACTCACCATCTCCTGGTGATTGGCTCAAGTCACTCAGCCAGCTTTCCCGCCTAAGGTGGGACTAGAACTCACCATCTCCTGGTGATTGGCTCAAGTCACTCAGCCAGCTTTCATGCCTAAGGCGGGACTAGAACTCACCATCTCCTGGTGATTGGCTCAAGTCACTCAGCCAGCTTTCATGCCTAAGGCGGGACTAGAACTCACCATCTCCTGGTGATTGGCTCAAGTCACTCAGCCAGCTTTCCCGCCTAAGGCGGGACTAGAACTCTCCATCTCCTGGTGATTGGCTCAAGTCACTCAGCCAGCTTTCATGCCTAAGGAGGGACTAGAACTCACCATCTCCTGGTGATTGGCTCAAGTCACTCAGCCAGCTTTCATGCCTAAGGCGGGACTAGAACTCACCATCTCCTGGTGATTGGCTCAAGTCACTCAGCCAGCTTTCATGCCTAAGGCGGGACTAGAACTCACCATCTCCTGGTGATTGGCTCAAGTCACTCAGCCAGCTTTCATGCCTAAGGCGGGACTAGAACTCACCATCTCCTGGTGATTGGCTCAAGTCACTCAGCCAGCTTTCATGCCTAAGGCGGGACTAGAACTCACCATCTCCTGGTGATTGGCTCAAGTCACTCAGCCAGCTTTCATGCCTAAGGCGGGACTAGAACTCACCATCTCCTGGTGATTGGCTCAAGTCACTCAGCCAGCTTTCATGCCTAAGGCGGGACTAGCACTCACCATCTCCTGATGATTGACCCCAGCCAACTTTCATCCTTCAGGCAGAACTAGAACTCCCAGTCTCCTGGTTTCTTCACCACTGGACCAAGCTGGCTGTTAAAATTCAACGGGTTGCGTGAACCCCCCAAACGGGCAAAATGAAGGCGAATTGGCAAGATCGGCTGCTAAAAGTTGCAGCTTTACTGGGCAGCCCCCTTTCTACGGGTGCCCACTTTGGAAATTTAAGATTTCCAGAGGTTTTTTTTTTCTTCCTCAGTTGCTGTCAGTTCAGGTACAACAATTGAATGAACTTCTGAAGCAAGGCACACAGAGTCCCTGGGAAAGGGTCCAAGGTTGCCTCCGTTGCTCCACATTTCTACATATATGTCCATTGTCCTCAACCAGGAAGTAAAAGTTTTTATTTATCCAATTTATTGGCTGCCCATCTTACTGCGGGATAACTGGGTGGCTGACACCAAGGTTAATTGGCACTTGCATCCAGTTTGTGGCCTTTAGTTCGTGAATAATGCAACCTTCCCTTGTGGCTCGTTTGGGGTTCGGATCCAGCCTCTCCACCTCTGGGAGAAAGCCTCGCAAAGGATGCTGGGAAAGCACTTCAGGTACATACAGGGCTGTCCACAAAGCCCGTCTCAGGTGGCAGTGAGTTCCACGTTCGCTTTGCCCAACTCAGCACAATTTGGCCGCTGTCCCTAATTAGCAGGGATATTAAACTGGGAGGCTGGACGCTGCTTTGATCCTCGCCCCTTTCTTTTGCAAAATTCTTCGGAAAAAGAAGGCGGAGGAATTACACCGGGTGGGAAAGGACGATTGAGGTGAGCAAACAGTTATGTGGAAGGTTACACCCGGTGCTTGGTGGGGCCATTAATATATTTTAGGATATGTTTGTCCCGCGAAGGTGTGCCTTTGTGTGTGTGTATGTGTGTTGGCTGGGCTGGGCCTCTAGATTTACACTTGGATCAAAATTCCCTCTGTTTAAACACAGGGTGCACGCCCTCGTGACGCGATCGTCCCAAAGGCATATCATGGATGGCGAAAGACTTGATCTGATACAGGGACACTGTTCCCTTTCAGATTCGCATCAAATGCATTTAGCGTTTAAAAGCAAGGAACCCTCGGCATACGGCTAAGTTTTCTAATTAAAAACTCAAGTCAAAGCCAATCACTTCGAACGAATTAATCTCAGGAAGGAAGCCACAGTTGATGAGAGAGAGGGCAGGCCTGTTGGAACAGAGATAGAAGCCCAGGAAGGGAGCCAGGCTTCCGACTTCATGAAGTCACTGCCGGCCATTCACGTAGTAGAAATTTGTAAGAGGGATGAGAAGGGGGGGGGCCTGTCTGGAGGAAGGAGTAGAAACGAAACAAACAGGATAGCTGGGCTAATCCAGGTGCTTCAGAAAGCACCAATTGTCCTTTTCACAATGACCTCGGACAGTTCAAAAGTTCTGAGTTTTTCATTTCTAAGCATAGAGCGTCGAGTCACAGGATTGAAAGGGACCTGGGGGGTCTTCTAGTCCAGCCTCCTGGTCAAGCAGGAGAACCTTATTCCATTCCAGAAAATGGCTGTCCAATGTCTTCTTGAAAACGTCCAGTGATGGAGCTCCCACCACTTTTGCAAGCAAGCCATTCCACTGATTGATTATTCTCAATGTTCTTAATTCCGCCTTAGTTCCAGGTTGCTTCTCTCCTGGATGAGTTTCCATCTGTTGCTTTGTGTCCTGCTTTCTGGTGCTTTGGAGAATAGAATAGAATAGAATAGAATAGAATAGAATAGAATAGAATAGAATAGAATAGAATAGAATAGAATAGAATAGAATAGAATAGAATAGAATAGAATAGAATAGAATAGAATAGAATAGAAAATAATAGAATAGAAAATAATAGAATAGAAAATAATAGAATAGAAAATAATAGAATAGAAAATAATAGAATAGAAAATAATAGAATAGAAAATAATAGAAAATAGAAAAATAGAATACAATAGAAAATAGAATAGAATAGAATGTAAAATAGAATAGAAATATAGAACAGAACAGAATAGAATAGAACAAAATTAGAAAATATGGAATGCAATGGAAAGAATAGAATAGAACAGAATAGAATGTAAAATAGAAGAACAGAATAGAATAGAATAAGGAGAATAGAATAGAATAGAATAGAATAGAATAGAATAGAATAGAATAGAATAGAATAGAATAGAATAGAATAGAATAGAATAGAAGCTGGAAGGGACCTTGGAGGTCTTCTAGTCCAGCCCCCTGCTCAAGCAGGAGAACCTATACCGTCTCAGACAGATAATTGTCCAGATTCTTCTTGAAGATTTCCAGTGATGGAGCACCCACGACAGGTTGACCCCCTCTTCTTTGTGGCAGCCCCTCATGAATTGGAAGACGGCTATCCTGTCAATCCGGTCCTTTGACCCTCTTTGGATTTCCTAAACTGTGGAGACGGATAGAGAAAAAGAGTGCAAACTTCCTTTTTCTGTTTCCTCCCCTTTGTAACCTCGCACCAGGCCTGCCAGTTTCCTCAAAGGCTCAGAAATGGCAAGGGGGGGTGGGGGGTGGGAGGAGCTTGGAGTCCCAATGCTTTGGAAAACCTTGCTGTCCTTGTTCTGAATTGTTGGAGCAGAACTCCGCCACCCTGTTTACAGTTCATACCTGAATTCCTGCCCTTGAACCCTCTCCGAGTGTCACCTGGCTATACTGCACTGATGCCAAACACCCTCCTTGACGTTGGCTGCCCCCCCCAAAAATGGAGCCAAGCCATCAACTGCCCAAGCTGGTTATGGTTATCGAGCTGGACTTGTCATTCCAAGCAGCAACCTGCCTCTAGAAGTTGTGAGTGCTCCAACACTGGAAGTTTTTACGAAGAGACTGGACAGCCATTTGTCTGAAATGGTATAGGGTTTCCTGCCTGAGCAGGGGGTTGGACTAGATGGCCTCCAAGGTCCCTTCCAACTATTCTATTCTATTCTATTCTATTCTATTCTATTCTATTCTATTCTATTCTATTCTATTCTATTCTATTCTATTCTATTCTATTCTATTCTATTCTATTCCATTCTATTCGATTCCTATTTCCATTTCATCAATTCTAATTCTAATTCTATTCTTATTCTATTCTATTCTTCTTATTCTATTCTATTTAGTGTCATCAACGCAAGGAGCATGAATTTGGGCAAGCTCCAGGAAACAGTGGAAGGCAGGAGAGCCTGGCCCTCTATGGGCCACGGGATCGCGAGACGTCGAGCACAACTTAGCAACTGAACAACCACAACACAAATAACATTTTTATCTGTAGTTACGTAGATCTCCACCCAAGAACCAATTTGGTAGGGTAAGGCACCAAAGCAGCTGCCAGCCAGCCAATGTCTCTTCCTGCAGCTGTTTCATGCATTCCAAGATGTCTTACATTAGACACACCAGACAAGATTATGAGCTCCTTTGTAGAGTTTAAGGAGCTGGAGAATATTAGGAGAAGAAAAAGAAAATATTTGACTGCAGGGCTTTGTGGAGAGAAAGAGGCGGCAGCATTATCTTAAATTAGAAAACGACGACGGAGATATTTCTTCAGTTCTGGACAAACTGCCAATTTCAGAGCGGCTCTTTGTTGCAAAGAAACAGAGCAAATGAATTCTGGTGCCACCTTATGGCTGAAAACCAAACATTTCTGATCAAAACTGAAGAGGGATTTAAATCAGCCATCAAAACATTTATTCCCAGCCAGAGGTTTTGTAGCGCAAATGCCAGGAAAAGTTCGTTCGTTTGTCAGAGAGATCTTTGTGCAGCCGTGCTGGTTTCTTCTTGAATGTCTTGTTTTTCTTTTTCAGCGGTATTGTGCTGGACTGGGCTTTTACAATCGCATTTTTTCAGGGTTTCCCACGCTTCTTGGGTTGTTTTCTCCTTTGGGATTTTCATCCATGGAAACTTTAGCTGTAAGTGGATTGAGTATTCTTGCATAGTAAAACAAGGTTGGCCTGAGATGATTGTGGGGGACCGAAAATTAAAAAAGCAAACAAACCCAGAGTAAAGCTGTAAGTGGAGTTTACAGCTCCTCAGAGATTTCCCGTCTTCCTACGCACGTTTCATGATGCAACTAGGTAACATCATCAGTGCTAGAAGGGAGGGGTGTTTGTGGAGAGGAGGGGGAGGAGGACTGTGGGGTCCTTGGGGCTCTCTGAGCTTGGTTGTTTTCTTGCAGACGTTTCATGACCCAACTAGGTAACATCATCAGTGCTAGAAGGGAGTAAGATTTGCTCCCTGTTTATATACAGTAGCTTGATGTGTTGATGGGAGTGTGTTGTTTTTCCTTGGAAGTTCCTTGATTATACTTACTCAATTACTGCCTGATTGTTTGTCAGCGTTGATAATTCCTTGATTAGTGTATTGTTAACTGCTAGATTATTTGCTGGTATTCATCCTTGCTTATCTGACTGTTGATCGCTGACAGAGGATGCGTTCTGGTGTTTTTGTTTCCTTGTTAGCTTGTTTATTGTCTTAAACTGAATGATGAGTAAACGTTGTTTATCTATATGTCCCTGTGGAAGGCTGATTTGTCTGAGTGCCAAACTTTCAGGAATTTACCAGTGTTTTTGGATTTAGCTTCCTCTAGAATGCTCAGAGTTTCCCAGTTGAAACTACGTTTAGTATTGTGTACAGTATTGTACCCTATTGTACAGTACAGTACAGTATTGTGAAAACTCAGAGAGTGCCAAGGACTTCCCAGTTCAAACAGAATAGAATAGAATTTTTTACTGGCCAAGTGTGATCAGACACACAAGGAATCTGTCTCCGGTGCATAAGCTCACAGTAGATATATAAACAGCAAGTAGATCACAATGATAGTTACACTCATTAGTCTTAAACCCTCGACTTAATGACCACAATTCATGGGCTTGTAATTGTTCATCACCAGCGTCACCAGTATGTCCTCAAATTAAAATCCTCAACTTCTATCTCGCCTCGAATTCAAACATCCCCAAACTGAACCATCAGACACGTTTGGAAAAAAAACAAAAAAAAACAAATGGTAATAAGATGGGAAGCAGAATGACATCATACATAACTAAACGTAGCTATTGCAAAAAGTACAGACATTTCACTATATAATTCACTTCTAACTGACACAACCCACATTTTACAAGGTCGATAATAACAGGCTGGCAGACTGGGAGCTGAACTGCAGTAAAAAGTTCCTGCCACTGGAAGCACCATGACACAAAGTTTAAAATAATGCTTTGTTTTGTTTCCAATCCCAATTTCTCAAGCAACTCCAGTTAGGAAAGCTTCATGTAGACCACGAATACAGGAAAACAGTGAGGAAACAGAATAATGGTACAGGCTGCGTTCACACAAGATAATTAATTATAGGGGCTTTTTGTGGCAAGAAGAAAAGATTGAATTGATGGTTTCTGGCTATGAGGATTGAAAAGAGGCAAAGAAGTTGGGGGAAAAATGACACTCAATAGAAAGAAAGGCAGAAGACATAACATATTTTCATTCTTTTTCTGTCGGTCTTTCTTTTTTGTTCTGCTTTATATATATTTGCTGCACTGAAAAATTCTAATTAATTTAATTTAAATTTATTTAAAATATTAAATTTATATGCCACCCATCTCACTTAGACACAACTCTAGTATATATATGTGTGTGTGCGTGTGTATGTATATATACACACACACACACACACAATCAGGCAGCACATAAATCTAATAAATCATATATATGTGTGTGTATGTCTATGTGTGTGTATATGTATATGTATACACATATGTATATACATAATATACATACATATATATATAACAATATTACACACTCACACACATAACTCCTTTTATGACCCTATAATCCCATAATTGGGAGTAGAGTTAGGGCAATACATATATACATAAAAATCTAGAATTTTTCAACACACTAAAATTATATAAAACAGTAAAAGGTGGAAAGTAAGAAAAAGATGAAAGGAAATGAAAACAATATATATGTGTGTGTGTGTGTGTCAAGTGGTTTTTTTTTTTAGATTGCACCCTGTAAACCCAAATATGGGAGGAAGAAATCATTCTTTCCTTTGCTTGTTTCAGCTCAACCCAGAGCCATCTGCAAGCACAAATATATATATGTTTTTAAAATTGTTAACAAAGAAATAAGGGATTTCTGAGATAGCTATTTCAAGTTATTTAACTCTCTTCAGTCAGAACTCACCCTTTCCGGGATTCGAACCTGGGCAGTCTGCATGCTAGGCAGAAGCTTTAGCATCAAGCCACAGGCTCTCTCCCGCTTTGTTAAACCAGGTTCATTTGGGTAAAGCAGCAGGATATCAAAGGATCATCGAGACACAGTGTTTCTCAACCTTGGCAACTTTACGATGTGTGGACTTCAACTCCCAAAATTCTCCAGCTAGCAAGTTGAAGTCCACCCATCGTAAAGTTGCCAAGGTTGAGAAACACTGACTAGAATAAAACGTTAAGATAATTGACTTCAATTAAAATCTAGATTCTAGATTTTAATTGAAGTCCATTGAATTAATATTTTGATGTAAAACTATACACATTATGCAGAAGTACTAAAAAAAGGGATTAATACCCATTAGCTCATATTCACACATTAACCATATAACGCATCATACCAGCATTTAGACGTGCGTATGCAAGACACAGAGACTCACATCAGTCGCCTGGAATGTAAACAACAGCCACGTGGCTTTGGCAAGCCCGCAACATCTCGGAAACTCCGCCTCCCAGCCAGGCGACGCGCTTCTCTTCCATTCGTAGATCTATGCGGACTCGGAATGCCGTTTCGGAGACGGAAGTGCCGCGAAAGACGAATTTCGTCCCTGACGGAGAAACGGCGGGATTTTAACACATAGAATGACACCCCCCCTCTCCCCCTCCCTCACCGAAACGCTCGCTTTTCCCTCCGGTCCCGCTCGGGCCGGATCGAGGCCGCGGCCGAGGCGAGCCTCGTCTGAGGGAAAGGAGAAGGGAGGTAACTACGTCACTTCCGCCGCGAGACTCGCCTCCCCGTCGTCATGGCGAGACGTACAGCCGGGAGCGCCGTTGTCATGGCGACCGGTAAACAAGCGGAGCCGGGCGGAGGAGGCGCCGGGGGCGACAGTGGCGGAGATGGTGAGACCCCAGCCGGGGCTTTAATTTCCCCTCTTGGTCGGAAAAACGCCGGGCTAATCTGCTCATCCGACGCCGGGGTACCGTTAAACCCGTGCCTACCCCGGGAGGGCCATTCTTAGAGGAGCCCCAAAGCCCTCTGCACATGCTCAGAGACCCCCTCGCCCTTTCCTTAGTACCAAAGAATTGCTTTATTATTGTTGTTGTTGTTGTTTAGTTTTTGTTTGTTGTTTTGTTGTTATTATTACTATTACTACTATTATTATTGCTAGTATTACTATTATTATTACCATTATTATTATATTATTTTGGAACGAGTTTATGCTTTTTTTAAAAAAAAAAACCTCTTAGCCTCAAATTAATACTATTACTATTACTACTATTATTATTACTATTATTATTATATTATTTTGGAACGAGTTTATGCTTTTTTTAAAAAAACTGTCTTAGCCTCAAATTAATACTATTACTATTACTACTATTATTATTACTATTATTACTATTATTATTATATTATTTTGGAACGAGTTTATGCTTTTTTTAAAAAACTGTCTTAGCCTCAAATTAATACTATTACTACTATTATTATTACTATTATTACTATTATTATTATTATTATATTATTTTGGAACGAGTTTATGCTTTTTTTAAAAAAAAACTGTCTTAGCCTCAAATTAATACTATTACTACTATTATTATTATTATTATTACTATTATTATTATATCATTTTGGAACGAGTTTATGCTTTTTTAAAAAAAATTGTTTTAGCCTCAAATTAATACTATTACTATTACTACTATTATTATTACTATTATTGCTGTTATTACTATTATTATTATTATTATTGTTGTTGTTGTTATATTATTTTGGAACGAGTTTTTGCTTTTAAAAAAAACAACAACAGTCTTAGCCTCAAAATTTTCAACTTTATTCATCTTTATCTTTTGTATGAATGCAACTACCCAGTCTTGGTTACCCCTGTGATACGTGCTTCCAGCCACAGGAGACCTGCAAAGCATTTAAAACACCAAAGTTTAATTTAAATTATTAAATTAAATTATTAAATTAAATAAATTAAATTAAATTAAATCACCCAGAGTTATCCTGCGGTAGGACGGGCAGGCGGCCAATAAATTTAATCAATCAATAAATATTTAAATAAATAAACATTTAAATAAACAAATACACATTTAAATAAATAAAGTCGAACTTATCTGAGATATGGAAGAATTAAAGCACCCTATTGCTAATAACCCATTCACTTCTTATCTCAGTTGTGGTCATAAGTTGAGGACTGCTTGTTTATGAGACAGTCTGGCTTTTAAGAAGACTTTATGAAGTATCAGGGAAAGGTCACTGCACATCAGATTCATGCGTCTTTCGAGCACATGTCTTTGCATTCACCGTTTATTCTTCCTGTCGAGAACGAAACTTTGGCAGCTACCTGCCTCTTTCTTTCGACTTTCCATTAGAGTTGGGGCAGAGGTGTTACATTAGAAGTGTTTAGATTGAGAAATGAAACCTTTACAATTAGGCTGAAAATCACAGGAGCCTGAAACCTTTCCAAGGACACCGCAGCAGGTGCGGAGGAGAAGCGGACGGTTCCCCTAACAAAATGAAATTGTTTACAGGGGCTACGTGAGAGGTTGAGAGTTTGGCTGGGGAAATTCTTGTTCAGTTCTACGAACTGGTATCCAGGAACCTCACAGTTAGTTCTGCTTCGACATTATCATGTTGTATATTCAATAAACGGCACGTTTTTCGGAAACAGAACGAACCTGGTGATTTATTGGGATCTTCAAGCTGGATGTTTGACGCTTCCTTCTTCCCCGCAGCCAAGCAGTATCTGTTCGCTGGGCAGTTCGTCCAATACTTCCTCAGCCAGGTCCCGGTCTCACTCTCGCACCCGTTACCGGACCAAGGCTGCGAGTTCAGAAGTTGACGAGAGCCTCTTCGGGATTTCCAAGGTGAGGGCAAGTAGATTGCAGGGATCTGATGTCTGTTGTCATCCCCCTCCCCTCCTGAGCCCCTTCCTTCTGCCCCTAGAACTGGATCCGTTTGGGGGAGGAGGCGATATATTGAATATCACGGATTTATTGATCTACACATCTTAGGCGCTTTTGGAGTTTCCTGACTGTGCAAACCTTTAGGCAGCTACAGGTAAATCCTCGACTTACAACAGTTCATTTAGTGACTGAAGTTAGAATGGCCCTGAAAAACAGTGATTTATGACCATTTTTCACACTTATGACCTACAGCATCCACACCGTCAAGTGATTAAAATTCAAATGTGTGGCGACTGGCTTGTACTTATGACAGGATCCCCTTTTGCCACCGTCTGACAAGCAGCGGCAATGGGGAAGCTTCACAACCGTGTTAGTAACTTAACAACTGCAGTTGTTAACTGGGGCAAAACTCACCTGCCTCATTTGGCGACAGAAATTGGGGGGCTCCGTTGTGGCCGTAAGTCGGGGATTACCTATAGTCTTCCAAAATGGGGAGGGGGGCACATTTGTGGAGGCCCTCCCGCGAAAAGCACACAATTATTTGTCCCCACATTTGGGCCTCCCTCTTGTTCTCTGAAGTGGGTCGAACTCGACCACCCGTTTTTTTACGCTGCCCGTCCTTGGCTCGCTCTCTCCTTCTAGGGCAGCGGTTCTCAACCTTGGAGTCGCGACCCCATTTGGGACCAAACGACCATTTTGCGGGGGTCACCGGACACCGCGGGCCGCCATTTTGTTTTTTTTTTAGTTTTTATTTATTTATTTTTTGGCGCGCGCGCGCTGCGCAGATCTGCCCATCACACCGAAAAAAAAATAAAAAAAATTTTAAAAAACAAAATGGCGGCCACGATGGGCGGATCCGCGCATGCCCGTCGCGGCCGCCATTTTGTTTTTTTTTTAATTTTTTTTTAATTTTTTTTCGTGCGCACGCGCGCACCCAGGTCGGGGTCGCGGCGCGCATGGGCGGGGCAAGTGGGGTCTCAACCTGAGAAAGGTTGAGAACCACTGTTCTAGGGACAGGGTACAGAAAGGAAGGAGAGGGAAATGATGGTTTAACGATGGTTAAACACGTGTTTTTAATCCCTCCCCAGGAATTGTTGAGTGTTGAGCATCTCTTCCCCTCCTTTGCAGAACGCGCAGCTCTCCCGTCCAGGCAGCCCCATTGTGCTCCTTCATGACCTGTCGTCAGCGAGAGGGAAGCCTCTGGGATGGGGCCGGAAGCCCGAGACCATCCGGCTTATTACCCGAGACCTCATTCGGGACCTGGTGTAAGTCCACCGGGGTCCTTCACCCCCACTTCCCACCCTGGCTTCTTCTTTCCGCAGCTCCCTCGAAGAAGCCCTTGGGAGGGTACCGACCGCAATCATGGCATCTCTGCGGATATTTAGTCATTTGTTAAATTTATGTTGTAAGCCGCTCCGAGTCTTCGGAGAGGAGCGGCATATAAGTCCGAAAAATTAAATTAAATTAAATAAATTAGTTGAGGAGAAACTTCCTGGCTGTGAAGACAATCAACCAGTGGAACAGCATGCCCCCCCCTGAAATCGTGGGCGCCCCATCGCTGGAGATTTTCAAGAAGAAACTAGACAATCACCTGCCTGAGATGGTGTAGGTTCTCCTGCTGAAGCAGGGGGCTAGACTAGAAGACCTCCAAGGTCCCTTCCAGCTCTATTCCATTCTAGTTGCCCCCTGTCTCGCCGTGGGGCTACTCTCGGCAGCTTACCGTAACAAAAAAGGAAGGAAATATAACAGACTATAATATATTTACAGCCTCCGGGCCACAACGTGCCCTTTGGCTGTCCCTGTCTGGCCCACGTGAGGGCAATTGGAAGTTAGGAAATAAAATGTAAACAAGTGGGCCTCAGGGCACAGGGGAAGAAGCCAAATGCTTTCCCTTAGGCAAGGCAGAGGAAGAGGTTTTGCACACCTGTGGCAAAAGACCGGCCGCCAGGTGAGGCTCCGGGCTCCCTCCTCCCTCAACACCTGGACACCAGCGGCAGACTTAAGTTCAGCCTATGGGTTTGGCCCTCCACAACGGTCCTAGTTTCTCATACGGCTCCTTGGGAAAATGAATTGCCCACCCCGGATAGATAAGCATTATGTCAAGTAGAATTTGATGCTGCCTTTTTGATTGTTCCTGCCTTCCATAAGGGAGACAGGCAGTTAAGAAGTAGATAGATAGATAGATAGATAGATAGATAGATAGATAGATAGATAGATAGATAGATAGATAGATAAAGATAGATAGATAGATAGATAGATAGATAGATAGATAGATAGATAGATAGATAGATAGATAGATAGATAGATAGATAGATAGATGATAAGTGGATGAGATATAGATAGATAGATAGATAGATAGATAGATAGATAGATAGATAGATAGATAGATAGAGATAGAGATATTGTAGATGATATAATAGATGATAGATGATATAGAAAGATAAAATAGATAGATAGATAGATATATGGAAAGATAAAGATAGATAGATAGATAGATAGATAGATAGATAGATAGATAGATAGATAGATAGATAGATAGATAGAGATAGATAGATATTGTAGATGATATAATAGATGATAGATGATATAGAAAGATAAAATAGATAGATAGATAGATAGATAGATAGATAGATAGATAGATAGATAGATAGATAGATAGATAGATAGATATTACATGGAAAGATAAAGATAGATAGATAGATAGATAGATAGATAGATAGATAGATAGATAGATAGATAGATAGATAGATAGATATTGTAGATGATAGAATAGATGATATATAGATAGATATAATAGATGATAGATGATATAGAAAGATAAAATAGATACATAGACAGACAGACAGACAGACAGATAGATTTCATGGTTTCATGCTTGTCACGTGTGCTAGTTTAAAATGGATCCCGACAGAGGGTTGCGATGCTGGGTGATTCTGGCTTTCTCTACCCCAGCGTCCCCACCGGGGACCCCTCAGGAGAGTCCCTGATCATCAGCCCTGAGGATTTCCAGCGGATTAAAGAGTCCTCTCGGATCCTGACTAAGGAGGAGCGTGAAGCCCAGCAAGCGGCCATCAGGGCAGAGCGAGAAGCCACCATTGTAAGTCTGTGAAAATCAACTGAGGGGGTTGGACTAGAAGGCCTCCAAGGTCCCTTCCAATTTTGTTATTCTGTTATTCTACTATCCTTCCTTCCTTCCTTCCTTCCTTCCTTCCTTCCTTCCTTCCTTCCTTCCTTCCTTCCTTCTTTCCTGGCTTCTGGTGGCAAGTTGTTCCGCTGGTTAATTGTCCTCACTGTTAGGAAGTTTCTCCTTAATTCCAGGTTGCTTCTCTCCTTGATCAGCTTCCAACCCTTGTTTCTTGTCCTGCCTTCAGGGGCTTTGGAAAATAAGTTGACCCTCCTCTTCTCTGCGGCAGCCTCTCAAATACTCAAATACTGCCATCATGTCCCTCCTTAGTCCTTCTTTCCTCTAGACTAGCCAGACCCAATTCCCGCAACCGTAGGTTTTAGTCTCCGGGTCTTTAATCATCCGAGTTGCTCTTCTCTGCACTTTTTCCAAAGTCTCAACTTCTTTTTTTTGTAACGTGGTGACCAAAACTGGCTGCAGTATTCTAGCCGCGGCCTTACTGAGCCTTTACAAAGCGGTACTAACGCTTCACGTGATTTTTAACTCTATGCCTCTGTTTATGCAACCAAGGATTATGTTAGCTTTTGGGGCTGCTGGCTCCTATTTTCACTGATTGTCATCTGGAGTTGGTCACTCTTGAGGTGCTTAGTGATTCCAAACCCAAACCCATCTTCTAAAAGACTCTGGACTTTTTTATGGGGGGGGGAAGCAGCTTTTGGGGGGGGTTTAAACCAAGGAACACAGCCTGTTTTGGCCTCTCCCATTTCCCTTTTCATACAGTAAGCCTGCTCTGAGCTGTCAGGAAGCCAATTGGCAGGTTATTCCTGAGCAGGCTGATGTAGCTCTCCATCACATTCCTCCGTGCTCAATCATCAATCATTGTAGCGTTCGTATTTGTTTATTCCGTACTACAGTGAAGTGGAAACAACTTCAATGGCAGCAACAAAAAAAAAAGGGTGGTGATTATCATGTTTTTAAATGCTGCAGTGATTAAAACTAACTCACGCTGTCCAGCCACCTATAAACCTAATTTAGCAGATGAATAATATTTTGCATCGGCTGAAGTTCCTGACTCATCTTCAAATACACCCCATCTAAATCCAATTTATAGTATTGTGCTCTCTCTCTCTCTCTCTCTCTCTCTCTCTCTCTCTCTCTCTCTCTCTCTCTCTCTCTCTCTCTCTCTCTCTCTCTCTCTCTCTATCTAATCTATTTATCTCTATCCATTTCTCTCTCTGTGTAGTCTGTCTATCTCATCATCTATCTATTAATGTATCTAGCTCTTTATATCTATCTTTCAGTCTGTCTGTCTGTCTGTCTATCTCATTATATATCGATTTATCTCTTTCTTAATCTATATTTATCCATCTATCTCTATGTCTAGCATCATCTATTTATCTATTAATCTATCTCTATTTATGCATTTTATCTATCACTCTATCATCTCATAATATATTAATCTATATCTATTTCTCTGTCTGTTTCTATCTATCTCATCGTCTACCTTTTAATCAATCTACATCTATCTCTATCTGTCTAGCATCATCTATTTATCTATTAATCTATCTCTATCTATTTATCTCTTATCTGTCTATCGATCTATCATCTCATAATATATTAATTATCTCTATCTATTTCTCTCTGTTTCTATCTCATTGTCTATCTTTTAATCAATCTGTATTTATCCATTTCTCTCTTATCTGTCTAGCATCATCTATTTATCTATTAATCTATCTCTATTTATCCATTTTTCTCTTATCTGTCTATCAATCTATATCATCTCATAATATATTAATCTGTCTATCTATTTCTCTCTGTTTCTATCTATTTCATTGTCTATCTTAATAATCAATCTGTATTTATCCATTTCTCTCATATCTGTCTAGCATCATCTGTTTATCTATTAATCCATCTCTATTTATCCATTTTTCTCTTATCTGTCTATCAATCTATCATCTCATAATATATTAATCTGTCTATCTATTTCTCTCTGTTTCTATCTATTTTATTGTCTATCTTTTAATCAATCTGTATTTATCCATTTCTCTCATATCTGTCTAGCATCATCTATTTATCTATTAATCCATCTCTATTTATCCATTTTTCTCTTATCTGTCGATCTATCTATCCTTTTATAATATATTAATCTATCTCTCTGTCTGTTTCTATCTATCTATCTCATCATCTATCTTTTAATCAATCTATATTTATCCATCTCTCTCTCTCTCTCTCTACCCGTCCATCCATCCATCCATCTCAAAGACCCCCTTTTGGGTGAGTTTTGTCATCCAAGATAAGTGGATGAAGGAACATTAGCTATCCTGGCTCTTTTTTTTTTTAAATTGATTTAAGTGCATCCTTTAATGCTTTCTCTCCCTCTCCGTCTGGCTTTGTTATTGATTGTGATCTTGGCTAGAAGCATTTCCTTGGAACTGGGCACGTGCATCCACCCGAAAGGAAGTTGGAGGCGTTGCCCGGTGTGAGTCTCGGCTGTTCACCGGAGTCCAGGGAACGCGCCCAACGCCTTCCTCGTCTTCCCACCCCAGGTTGCCGTGAACGAACGCAAGAAATCCATGAAGCTGAAGGAGATCCTGCGGAAGAAAAACGAGAAGCTAAACGATCTGGAAGAGGAGGCCAAAGAGAGAGCCCAGTACCTCTTGGAACGGGCGAACCACCTCCGGATGGAGCAGGAAGACGAGATCAAAACGCTCGGCGAGGTGGGCATCCATCTGGCTGAAGGAGCCAAGAGCGGAAACTTTAAGCACCACCCTTAGATTTACAGATAGTCCTCGGCTTACTATCGCTCATGGGAAAAAGTGACTTACGATCAGTCCTGGGACTCACAACCATTACAGCCTCCCCAAAGTCACGCGATTACACGTTTGGCCACCTTGGCATGTATTTACATACTTCCCTTGGCATGTATTTACATACTTCCCTACGACCGGTGAGAGCACACAGGGTCGGCCTCCTGCGGGTCCCGTCAGCGAAACAATGTCGGCTGGTGGGCCCTAGGGGGAGAGCCTTCTCTGTTGTGGCGCCCGCCCTCTGGAACCAACTGCCTCCTGAAGTCCGCGTTTCTCCCACGCTCCTGGCCTTCCGTAAAAACCTTAAAACTTACCTCTGCCGGCAGGCCTGGGGATGATTGTGGATTGAATGGTGAATATGAGTGGGTGTTAGTTTGTTTTCTAGATATTTTTATTTGGACTTGTATTGGAATTTGATGTTTTACATACATGTTGTTAGCCGCTCCGAGTCTCCAGAGAGGAGCGGCATACAAGACCGAATAAAATAAATAAAATAAATAAATTTATGACGGGCAGCCTCCTGGCATCACGTGACCCCTGCTCATGGCCTTCCCAGCCTTTGCTTCCGACAAGCCAGATCAAGAGATGCACAACTCACTGATCAACTGCAGTGATTGGCTCAATCACCGTGGCCAAGCAATAAGTTGTAAAATCAGACGTGTTTCTCTTGACAACCACCCTGCTGGGCCTCGGAGTTTCTGGTGCCAATTGTGGCCGTAAGTTGGGGACTGGCTGCCACAACAGCCTTGTTCACCACAGGTGAGCAGGACATCTGTAGAGGTGAAGGTCCAAAGCAGAGGTAGGCAACCTCGGCTCTTTTACAACTGGTGGACTTCAACTCCCAGAATTCCTCAGCCAGCATGAGGGAAACTTTGCCCCCCTCATGACTCGTGGACTTCAACTCCCAGAATTCCTGAGCCAGCATGAGGGAAACTTTGGCCCCCTCATGACTCGTGGACTTCAACTCCCAGAATTCCTGAGCCAGCATGAGGGAAACTTTGGCCCCTTCATGACTCGTGGACTTCAACTCCCAGAATTCCTCAGCCAGCATGAGGGAAACTTTGGCCCCCTCATGACTCGTGGACTTCAACTCCCAGAATTCCTCAGCCAGCATGAGGGAAACTTTGGCCCCCTCATGACTCGTGGACTTCAACTCCCAGAATTCCTCAGCCAGCATGAGGGAAACTTTGGCCCCTTCATGACTCGGGGACTTCAACTCCCAGAATTCCTCAGCCAGCCTGGCTCAGCTTGGAAACCTCTCCCTTTCCTCTCAGCGTGGCTGGCTCAGGAATTCTGGGAGTTGAAGTCCACCAGTCCTAAAAGAGCTTTCTCCCACATCAGGTGCAGACAAAACACGAGTGTAAGACCCAGTTTCTCTTAGGACATACAGGTGACACAAATGAGCTCAAAATTTCTGTCGCTAAGCAAGACCCTTGTTAAGCGAGCTTCGCCCCATTTTACAACCTTTCTTGCACCGGTTGTTAAGTGAACCACTGCAGCTGCTAGCAACACGGTGGTGAAGTAAATCCAGCTTCCCCTTGTCGGAAGGCTGCAACGGGATCACCTGACCCCGGGAGGCTGTAACCGTCGTAAATACGAGCCAGTTGCCGAGTGTCTGAATTTCAATCACGTGACGGTGGGGGAGGCCGCAACGGTCGTAACTGGGAAAGTGACTTTGTAACTTTGAACGGCCACTAAGCAAACTGTTGTAAGTCTAGTCTTCCTGTGCCTTGGCAGATTATCCTAGAAGCCAAGTGCCATGCCATTCGGGACGCTCAGATCCTGGAGAAGAAGCAGATTGACAAGGAGCTGACGGAAGAAGAGATGAGATTAGCCCGGCTGATGGAGGTAGAGAGGCAGAAGGCCAACCAGATGCAAGATGACCTGGCGCAGAAGAGGAAAGAGGAACTCTACAGGTAAAAGGGACGGGCTTTGGGGGTCACCTGTGAGCCAGGCCCCGGAGAAACCTGCCAATAGATCACAAAATTTCAGCAACAGCCCCCGTTGTAACACAAGGACGGGGGAGATGTCGGGCCAACGGGCGACATCTCAAGAGGGTTGAGATGAAGCCCCTCAGGGTCTCACCGGGACGAGAAAGTCAAGGTGACCGCAGTCCCTCAACTGGAAGGGTCTAGAAGAGTAGGTGTCAAACTTGGCAACTTTGAGACGGGGGGGGGACTTCAACTCCCAGCATTCCTGAGTTAGCCTGCGTGGTGGCAGACAACTGTAAAGCATGCTGGCTGGGGAATTCTGGGAGTTGAAGTCCACCCTTCTTAAAGCATGCTGGCTGGGGAATCCTGGGAGTTGAAGTCCACCCATCTTAAAGCATGCTGGCTGGGGAATCCTGGGAGTTGAAGTCCACCCTTCTTAAAGCATGGCTGGCTGGGGAATTCTGGGAGTTGAAGTCCACCCTTCTTAAAGCATGGCTGGCTGGGGAATCCTGGGAGTTGAAGTCCACCCTTCTTAAAGCATGCTGGCTGGGGGATTCTGGGAGTTGAAGTCCACCCATCTTAAAGCATGCTGGCTGGGGAATCCTGGGAGTTGAAGTCCACCCTTCTTAAAGCATGCTGGCTGGGGAATCCTGGGAGTTGAAGTCCACCCTTCTTAAAGCATGCTGGCTGGGGAATCCTGGGAGTTGAAGTCCACCCATCTTAAAGCATGCTGGCTGGGGAATCCTGGAAGTTGAAGTCCACCCTTCTTAAAGCACAGTAACTGGGGGATTCTGGGAGTTGGTAAGCGGCTTCCCCGACACCCCTTCTTCCTCATCTTTTCCAGGGGGAGGCGCCACCTCGTCCAGCAGATTGAGAAAAACGAGGAAATGCGAGCGATGAAGGCTGAGCAACGTGACCAAGAGGCCCAGGATATGCTGGACTACCTGGAACGGCTGCAGTTTGAAGATGAGAGGGTGAGGCCTAGAAGCAGACGGGGAGGGGGATGCTGTGGCTCATGAGTTCTAGTCCCGCTATGAAAGCCGGCTGGGTGACTTTGGGCCAATCACCAGGAGACGGTGAGTTCTAGTCCCGCCCTAGGCCTGAAAGCCCATTGGGTGACATTGGACCAGTCCCTTTTTCTCAGCCCAACCCACCTCACAAGGTTGTTGTTGTAGGGAAAATAGGAGAAGGAAGCAGTCTTGGATATATTTGCCGCCTCGAGATACTTGTAAATATAATAAAAGCGGGATACGAATAAGTAAATTAAATGATTAAATATACGGTGGCCCCCAGCAAGACTTAACTCTTATGAAAGCAGGCTGAGGTGGAACTTCAGATTGTGGGTTGTTGTTGATTTTTCAGGGTAGGTGGAAAGAAAAGTTGTAAACATGTCGTTGCACGCTTTTAAGGGAAACAACACCACCAGGTGATAAACAGACTTTAGGACAGGTGAGGTCATGAGGTCTCTCTCTCTTTCTCTCTCTCTCTCTCTCTCCCTCCCTCCATCTCCCTCTCCCTCCCTCCCTCTCCCTCCCTCCCTTCCTCCCTCCCTTCCTCTCTCCCTCCCTCCCTCCCTCCCTCTCTCTCTCATTTAGGAAATGGAACGTCGTAGGTTGGAGCGATTGAGGATCCAGGCTGAGATCCGGACCATCAATGACGAAAACCAGAGACGCAAAGAGGAGAAGCTGAACCAGGAGAAGATGGCCGACATGCGGGTGCTGGAGTACCAGCGGCAGAAAATGGTAGGCTGTGGGTCGCAGCCCTCCCAGAAGCCGAGGGCCATGAACCATCTCCCCAAAAGAGGTCCCGTTGTTGGGAAAACTCAACGGGGCCTTTTCCGGAGTGGCCCCGGGAGAGTGGAATTCCCTTCCCACAAAGGGTAACGTCGGTCCCCGAAGGTGCTGAGGTGAAAAATCCCATGGATTTTCCTCCTGCCCGAGCAGAGGGCTGGGCTAGAAGACCTCCGAGGTCCCTTCCCGCTTGGGTTATCCCATATCTTCTTCGTGATGCAGGCACGAGAGGCCGAGTTTGAGGCCGAGCAGGAGAAGATCCGCAGGGAGAAGGAAATGGAGACGGCCCGTCTGCGGGCGTTGCAAGAAAAAGCCCAGGATCACCAAGCAGAACAGGTGCGGTCTGGGTATGGGGGGGTCTTTCAACCTGAATTGCCCACCCTTGTGTATCCAAAAAGCAGTCACTCCCGCTCCGTGGACCCCAAAATATCTCTTGGAGGTCATCTAGTCCAACCCCCTGCTCAGGCAGGAAACTATATACCAAGCTCCTATTTTTTGTCAAGGTTCTGACTGACGAACCCAACCAAGCAAAATGATCCAATCTCTTAAATCAAAACTTTATTGAGTACATCATTTCGGCGCGTCTGAAAGCGAAAACAGCTCTAGCAAGACCCTTCCCAAGCCCATATAGCAAAAGCATTGAATTCTCCCTCCTCCTTCCGGATTACGTCACGTTGCCCAATCAAGTAGAAAAATGTCGTTATGAGAAAGTGTCTTTGGGTCTAGCCAGATACCTGGTGTAACGTCCTTGAGTCTCACTGTCTGGCTTCTTAATCTCTGCAGACTGCATTCCCAACTCTTTTCCTAGCAAATCCGTGCTTCGAAACTTGACAATTTACACCCGTACCCCTTCTAACCCCCTGGCTGACTCGTTCTTTGTCCCCTCCCCCCCCAGCATGCCCTGAGGGCCAAGCGCAACCAGGAGGCAACCGAGCGCGAATGGCGCCGGAAGGAGAAGGACGCCGCGCAGAAGAAGTTGCAGACGGGAGCCATGTTGAAGCAGAGCCGTCTGGAACAAGTGGCGCAGAAGGAGCACAATTTGGCCATCCAAGTGCAGCGGGACCGGGCTGAATTCGAAAGGATCGTCAGGTGGGGGCACCGGGTCACCTTCCTGCAATTTGTATCATGGGTCCTGATGGGGAGAAACCCCGAGGAGGGGGCAATGATCGGTCCAGCTTCAGACTTTCTCAATCTCAGAAACTTTAAGAAGTGTAGGACTTCAACTACCAGAATTCCCCAGCCAGCTGGCTGGGGAATTCTGGGAATTGAAGTCCACATATCTTAAAAGTTGCTAAGGTGGAGAAACAATATACTAGACACATTTTAAGATGGGGGGACTTCAACTCCCAGAATTCCCCAGCCAGCCATGCTAGCTAGGGAATTCCGGGAGTTGAAGTCCACACATCTTAAAAGTTGCTAAGGTCGAGAAACGTGAACTAGACACAT
>JARGCV010000734.1:122500-183297 GCA_034064705.1 Bothrops alternatus
GTGGTAAACAACATTTCTGATTCACTTCTATCTTGGGTCAGCTGTCCAAGGATTTTTTGGAGAACCGGCCAGTCTGAGTCAGGGAAAACCAGCCAGATCCACCCAGCTGTAATTAAGTACTTAGGAAAATGCGGTTTGCCAAATTTGGCATCACCAATTTTTGGCCACCCCACCTTGGATGCTCCACCTGCCATGGATAGTGGAATTAAAATCTCTCTCTCTTTCTCTCTCTCTTTCTCTCTCTTTCTTTCTCTCTCTCTCTCTCTCTCTCTCTCTCTCTCTCTCTCTCTCTCTCTCTCTCTCTCTCTCTCTTTCTCTTTCTCTCTTTCTTTCTTTCTTTCTCTCTCTCTTTCTTTCTCTTTCTCTCTTTCTCTCTTTCTCTTTCTCTCTCTCTCTCTTTTTCTCTTTCTCTTTCTCTCTCTCTTTCTTTCTCTTTCTCTCTGTCTTTCTTTCTCTCTTTCTCTCTTTCTCTTTCTCTCTCTCTCTTTCTTTCTCTTTCTCTCTCTCTCTCTTTCTCTCTTTCTCTCTTTTTCTCTTTCTCGCTTTCTTTCTCTCTCTTTCTCTTTCTCTTTCTCTCTTTCTCTCTTTTTCTCTTTCTCTCTCTCTCTTTCTTTCTCTTCTCTTTCTCTTTCTCTCTCTCTCTCTCTCTCTCTCTCTTTCTCTTTCTTTCTCTCTTTCTCTTTCTCTCTCTCTTTCTTTCTCTTTCTCTCTTTCTCTTTCTCTCTCTCTCTCTCTCTTTCTCTTTCTCTCTCTGTCTTTCTTTCTCTCTTTTTCTCTCTTCTCTCTCTCTCTCTTTCCTCTTTCTCTTTCTCTCTCTCTCTCTCTCTCTCTCTCTCTCTCTTTCTCTTTCTTTCTCTCTTTCTCTTTCTCTCTCTCTTTCTTTCTCTTTCTCTCTTTCTCTTTCTCTCTCTCTCTCTCTCTTTCTCTTTCTCTCTCTGTCTTTCTTTCTCTCTTTTTCTCTTTCTCTCTTTCTCTCTTTCTTTCTCTTTCTCTTTCTCTTTCTCTCTCTCTCTCTCTCTCTCTCTTTCTCTTTCTTTCTCTCTTTCTCTTTCTCTCTCTCTTTCTTTCTCTTTCTCTCTTTCTCTTTCTCTCTCTCTCTCTCTCTTTCTCTTTCTCTCTTTTTCTCTTTCTCTCTTTCTTTTTCTTTTTCTTTCTCTCTCTCTCTCTCTCTCTCTCTTTCTTTCTCTTTTTCTCTTTCTTTCTCCCTTTCTTTCTCTCTCTCTCTCTCTCTCCCCCCCCACTGAATTGATCGAACCTCGGGTGAGTTCAGAAAAGAAAAACAAAAAAAACCCCAAAGTTATTTCTGCTCTAGGAGGGCGTTCTTATTCTTCTTCATTTTTATTTATTTATTTTGTCACTCACCCCGTTTATTTTGGGACGTGCGTGTTTGAGGCCCTCACCCAAGCTTGTAGCTATCTGACTCGCTTGTTTCTAAGCTCTAATTAGAGCTGGAAGTTAATTAAAATGAACTCAAGAAGGTTGCAATTGGCAACGGCATCTTTTGGGACAGCCCTTCCTTTTGCTGCTCAAACGTAAGGAATGTGGTCTTCCTGGAAAGCGAGACGCAGCAAGTTTTGGAGAGGATGGAAGACACCTCAGCCCTGATATTTCTTTTTTCAGTTTTTTGTTTGTTTGTTTGTTTGTTTTTGCACGACGTGAACAGAGCGGGACCATTGTTTTCGAGGTTCCTTCACCCCAGTTTAGAAAACTGCTATCCGGGAGGCAAGGGGAAGTACGTAAGCGGCCAGGTGTGGATGCCCACGGCAGTACAGACACAGAAAATCATTTTAGGGTTTCCGCTTGGAACAGAAAAGTAGCCTGAACAGATCAGGCTGAAGTTCTCCAGGTCAATCTTGGCTTCATGATCGTTTCCCTAGAGCTTCTTTCGTTGGGGTTTGTTTGTTTGTTTGTTTTCCCCAGAAAGGTTTTTTTCCATTTTATTGTAAGATCAAATGTTGATTTAGGAAAGTTCAAAGGAGAGACAGGTGTAAAAAGAGGAAGGAAGGAAGGAAGGAAGGAAGGAAGGAAGGAAGGAAGGAAGGAAGGAAGGAAGGAAGGAAGGAAGGAAGGAAGATTGGAGGGGAGAAAAAAGGAAGGAAGAAAGGAGGCAGGGAGGCAGGGAAGAAGGAAGGAAGGAAGAGAAAGAAAGAAGAAAGAAAGAAAGAAAGAAAGAAAGAAAGAAAGAAAGAAAGAAAGAAAGAAAGAAAGAAAGAAAGAAAGGACTTCCAATTTTTTTACCAAAAAAATTACAGCCGCAATCCTTGCGTTGTCAACTTAACAATGATTTGTTTAATGACTATTCAAATTTACAACAGTACTGAAAAAAAGTGAGCGAGGACCAGTCCTTGAACCTACAACGTAGCGTTCCCCAAGGTCACATGATCAAAATCTGAGTGCTTGGCAACTGGCTGGACATATGACAGTTGCGCCATCCCATCCTTTACGACCTTCTCGGCTAGCTTCTGCCAAGCCAAGTCAATGGGAGAGGCTGGCTTTGCTTAAGGTCGCAGTGATTTGCTTGACAACAGCAGTGATTCAGTTAACAATCACGACAAAAAAAAAGATTATAAAATTGGGCACTGCAATTTACTTAACCATCGCCTTGCTTAGCATCAGAAATGCTCGTCTCAATTCTGGTCGTCAGCCAAGAACCGTCTATATATTCAAGCCGTTTCTACAACGTGATCATTTCAATCATCCAAATCTAAAATGGAGAGTTTTATTTTTTCGGGTTTCGAGCACAAAACCCAGCAGCACTTTCCAAAACAGAAACCAAAATAGATAAATTCTCCTCTTTCATTAAAACAATTACTTTGGCCGTCTCTGCCACCTCCACCGCCTTCATCCTCCGTTCTTGCATTGTGGGGACTGGTGCATCTTTATGCGTAGAAATTCTCATCCTTCCACGTCAGTGGTGCCCTCACCACCTCTTGTGGCAATGAGTTCCCCAAGTTAACAAGGTCCTCTTGCGTTGTATCCAAATGTAAACTCTTGGGCAACTCAGCCCCAACCTACATGTAGCCATTGATTAGGCCGAGATTTCCTGTGGCAGTCAGCCACACGTGTTGCGTAAATTCTGCCTAGTCAGCAAAGTGAGATTCAATGAGCTGTAGATAATTCTCTCTAGGTGTCCTAATGGAACAATAACACGATGAAGAGAAGGACGAGGGGAGGACAGGATAGCAGGGTTCCAATATCTCAGGGGCTGCCCCAAAGAAGAGGGAGTCAAGCTATTCTCCAGAGCACCTGAAGGCAGGACAGGAAGCAACGGATGGAAACTCATCAAGGAGAGAAGCAACCTGGAGTTAAGGAGAAACTTCCTGACAGTGAGGACAATTAATCAGTGGAACACCCTGCCTCCAGAAGTTGTGAATGCTCCAACACTGGAAGTGTTTAAGAAGAGACTGGACAGTCATTTGTCTGTAATGGTATAGGGTTTCCTGCCTGAGCAGGGGGTTGGTCTAGATGACCTCCAAGGTCCCTTCCAACTTTATTATACGTATGAGCCAGCCGTGTGCTTCAGCTGCCAAAAAAGCCAACACAGTCCTGGGCTGCATCAACAGAGGGATAGAATCAAGATCAGGTGAAGTGTTAGCACCGCTTTGCAAGGCCTTGGTGAGGCCACCCTTGGAATCCTGCATCCAGGTGTGGTCGCCACGATGTAAACAAGATGTTGAGACTCTGGAAAGAGTGCAGAGAAGAGCAACAAAAATGATCAGGGGACTGGAGGCTAAAACATAGGAAGGAACGGTTGCTGGAATTGGGGATGTCTAGTTTAATGGAGAGAAGGATGAGGGGGGGCATGATAGCAGCGTTCCAGTATCTCAGGGGCTGCCCCAAAGAAGAGGGAGTCAAGCTCTTCTCCAAAGCCCCTGAAGGCAGGACAAGAAGCAACGGATGGAAACTGATCAAGGACAGAAGCAACCTAGAACTAAGGAGAAAATTCCTGACAGTGAGAAAAATTAACCCGTGGAACAACTTGCCACCAGAAGTTGTGGGTTCTCCATCACTGGAGGTTTTTAAGAAACGACTGTAGAACATAAGAGTCCTAGGGCTGGAAAGGGACCTTGGAGGTCTTGTAGTCCAGCCCCCTTCTCAAGCAGAAGATCCTATAGCGTTTAGGATCTTCTGCTTGAGAAGGGGGCTGGACTATAAGACCTCCAAGGTCCCTTTCCAGCCCTAGGACTCTATGTTCAAAAGTTAATAGGCAACACTCAGTCAGACCTTGCATCATAGTCAATTAACAGGGAGATGGGTGGCATATAAATGCATTAATTAAATAGGTAAATAAAACACATTTGCATTCTCCCCATTTTGAGTTTTGCGCATCTTCGGCCCCTTGGTTAGCTTAGTGTGAACTTCAATTTTTTTTCATCCACTGGGCTTCTGTTAGAGGAAAGGAAAGGAGTGTGTGAGTGTGTGTGTGTGTGTGTGTGTAAAAGAAACAGGCAGAACAATTTTTTTAGGCGTGTCTGTGAACGTGTTAGTGACGAGTGCCACAGAGGAACAGAGCCAAAGATTTATGCCTGGTGAGGCCATACTGTCCGTTTTGCAACATTCATATGTAAATCTAAGCAGAAGGGAACCACATGAAAATACGGCTTCCAAACAAAGCTGAGATTGTTGTGCAATTGTGTAAACAACCTGCAACCATGAAGCAATTAACTTTCGGTTTGGTTGAGGCTCTGGAGTTCCTTCGCAAAGGAGATGGGAACAATTGGGACCAATTTAAATAAACGAATGGATTTGTTGCGCCACAAACAGATAATAAAACTAGGCCTTTGATCTCGAAAAGCTGATACAGGCAGGACCACAATTGAGGCAGAATTTCCTTTTAACAACCTTTTTGCCACGGTCGCTAAGCAAATCCTGCTGTGGTTAAGTAAATCGTGTCGGTCATTAACCGAATCTGGCTTGCTTGTCGGTTGCAAAGGGGGATGATGTGATCCCAGGATGCTGCAACTGCGGTAAATACACACCTGTCGTAATCGTACGACCACAGGGACATTCTGACGGTCGTAAATGCGAGGACCGGTCATCAGTTGCTTTTTTTTTTCAGCCCCATCATAAGTTCAAAC
Source organism: Bothrops alternatus (assembly GCA_034064705.1). Taxonomy (NCBI): domain Eukaryota; kingdom Metazoa; phylum Chordata; class Lepidosauria; order Squamata; family Viperidae; genus Bothrops; species Bothrops alternatus. The sequence continues at coordinate 127,579 of JARGCV010000734.1, forward strand.
AGTTGCTAAATGAAGGGTTGTAAGTCGAGAATTGTTTTTAATAAACGTTGCCTTCAGGTTCTCTTCATGATTTTGCCGAATGCATCCTGCTGGACAATTCCAGACATGCTAATTTACTCCAGGTAGAATTTTTTATGCTTTCCTGTTTCATACACATCCCGGATGGCTTAGCTGGCTACCAATTTTTTATTCATGCTTCCTTCCTCAAATTGCACTCTGCAAGTGATGCACCCTGAGTCCTAGAATTTGGCAAGGTGAGAAACGTGCACATTTAACATGCACGTTGCAAGTCTCTTTTAAAAAAAAACACATGCAAGTTGCTGGTCCTCAGGGTGAGGAAAAAGAATGCAAAGTTCTAAATGGGGGACTGCGGGCAATTTGGCAAGGCAGGCAGTTTTGATCGCCTGGTGCATTTTCCTGGAGGTCTTTGATCCCATCGATTTCCGCCTGCTGAGGCTGGCATAATTTTCACAAACAGGGCAGAGGACACCCTGTCTGTCGTGCCTACCTGTAAGGGAGGTTGTAAGCAGAGAGAGAGAGAGAGAGAGAGAGAGAGAGAGAGAGAGGCTGGTGGAGCATATGGCCTAATTTGCAAGCGCCTTGGGTAGGGCTGGAGCAACTGTGTGTCGCACGCCTGCTAAATTTGGCGTGCAGTTTTGTGACATGACTGGGAAGCCTTGAAAAAATGCCTCACGCCTTACTCCGCTCACCCTGCCCTGTGCTGCATCCGAAAACGCCAGTTTCCTCCGCTCCATAAATCATATCTTGATTTGGTATTTTAAAAAGGCGCCGCCCTCTTTGCTCCGGGGTGTCGATCTAATTGCAAGGTGCAGGTGTCTTTTTCCCCTGTTCCTTCCCAAGCTGGCTGTTAGAAGGCCAGTGGCATCCATCCTGGCAGGGCAGAAAGCTGAGGGCACACCGCACCGCCGGCGAGGAACAAGGTACCCGCTGAAAATCCTGGCAAGGCAGAAGAGGCTGGCAAGCGGGAGATGGGACAGCAGGACAATCCCTTGCAACCAAGAGATATAGAAATCTAGCAGGTCAAGGCGAGCCTTCTCCCTGACACTCTGCTTTTCTACTTGCAAGGATTTGGAGATTAATTCTGAGTAAGGGGGAAGGTGCTCCACCAAGTCCGAACAGGCTGGGCTGAAATTATTCGGAGCAGTATTTTAAAATCAGCGACAGAGTATTTAATGATGGAGGCTAGTGGAGATGCTCCAGATACAGAGTCAGATTAATTCTCTGCAAGCTAGTTCTTTAAAACAGGGTGTGTGTTTGTGCATTTGTGTGTCTGTGTGGGAGGAGGAGTAGATAGAATTTGATTTCAGGCATTCATGTAATTTGATCCTCAAATTGGAAGCCTAATTTACACCAATGGGGTTTACTTTCCAGTTTTATTTAGGTTTTTTTTCCCCTTGTGTATGTGTGTGATTTCTTTATTTGATTTATCAGGAATGTCCCTGTTGCGGACACAACTTTTTATAACAACTGCTCAGGTGTTTCGGGATTATACTCTAAAGCTGCATATGGTGGTTTTGTTGTTTAAGGTCCCCGGATGTGCTAATGTTACAAGGAACAAACCTGGTTTAATTTTTAGTTCTAATTTTTTTCCAAGCTTGACGGTTTGGGGATAAATCTATCCACCAGCCTGTCGATAGCTGGATATTCTACAGGTAGTCCTCAACTTAAAGACCACAACTGGGACAGGAAAAATTGCTGTTAAACAGTGTAGTTGTTAAGTGGGGTATCATGTGACCACTCCCAATTTTAAGACTTTTGTTTGTTTGTTTTACATTTTATTTTAAACCCTAAAATTACAAAGACAGCTAAATCTTCCTTGCACAAAATTACACATACAAAGTAAAATTGATGCAGTCGTTAGTTGAATCCCCAGGGGTTATTGAATGAGACATCACACTGCCTTTCCTTGTTGGAAGCTGGCTGGGAAGGTTTCCTCCAGAAATTGTGAGCGGTCCAACACTGGAAGTTTTTAAGTTTTTAAGAAATAGGAGAGAGAGGGACAGGGAGGGAGATGGACCGGCCCCAAATCACCCTGGTTGCAGATTTGCCTTGAAACACAATTGTTATGAAAGCAAAGCCTTCTTAAAACAAAGCCAGGGGTCTCTTCCCCAATTTAGCCTAAACTTCCAAAATCAAAATTGCTGCACACTCAAAAGCCGGGTCTGTCTGAGCCGCGCGCTTGCTCCCAAGCGGGCGTGGGCTGAGAAACCTGTGCGATCTGCATTTAAACGCAATCTGACCTCATCTCGCATTTTTTTATCCAAGAGGCACGACGACAAAAAAATGAGTTCTATTCCCAAAACCGGGGTTCAGTGAGGCTTGGCACGACGCCCTGCCTTCTTCAAAATGGAAGCGACGCAAAACCTGTATTTGATGCAGATTTCTGGAGAAGGGGCCTTTATTTATTTATTATTTATTTACTACTTAGATTTCTATGCCGCCCTATTTCAAGAACTCTTGCTTGATTCCTGAATGTAGCGAGCGAAATAATAATAATAATAATAATAATAATAATAATAATAATAATAATAATAATAATAATAATAATAATAATAATAATAATAATAATAATAATAATAATAATAATAAAGTTGGAAGGGACCTTGGAGGTCTTCTAGTCCAACCCCCTGCTCAGGTGGGAAACCCTACACCATTATAAACAAATGGTTTGTCCAGTCTCTTCTTAAAAACTTCCAGTGTTGGAGCATTCACCGCTTCTAGAGGCAGGTTGTTCCACCGGCTAATTGTTCTCACTATCAGGAAATTTCTCCTTAGTTCTAGGTTGCTTCTCTCCTTGATGAGTTTCCATCCGCTGCTTCTTGTCCTGCCTTCAGGGGCTTTGGAGAATAGCTATGACCCTTGCCCAGATAATATTTCGCTCGCTCCTTTCATGAATCAAGCAATGCCTTTTCTCCAGAGATCTGCAAGGGGTTTGCAACGATGCCCGCCAGACAGTCTGGAAGGAGCATGCAGAGAAAAGGATAATGGGGTATTAAAAACAGAACAGAATAGAAATAGAGATTCTCCCCTTAACTGTATCCTAAAAAAAAAAAAAATGAGAAATTGAAACTGACTGACAGCCAAGGAAACTGACTGATTCACCCCAAGGGAATTGACAGATTTGTGAGAATGCTTGGGGATCAGATTGGCTGTGGGTGGAAAACCATGGAGATGAAAGTCTTGCATAATTGAATGAATGCGGTGCATGTCCGGACCTCAAAAGGCAATCTCTCTGGCTTAGTTTTACAGTTTGGAGGTGCCTCCCTCGCCTGTTCAAAACCAGCTCGTAAAGGATCGAACTGGGGGAGTTAAAAAATTGTGGGGCTTCTGTGCCAAGATCTGCCTTGGATCCAGCTACCGTCTCGTTGGGACATGGAAAGCAGCAAAGGATTACGGTTCTTAATCTCCTGCATTCTTATAGGTAAGAATGCGTGGATTTATTTTGTCGCGATGTCTCCATTTCTTTAATCCGGGGGCTTTTCAAAACTTGGCAGCTTTGAGATGGGTGGACTTCAGTTCCCAGAATCTTCTGCCCAGCTTGCTTTCAGATGGGTAGATTTCGACCCTCAGAACACCCCCCCCAGCCAACGTGTTTTGAGATGGGTGGATTTCAATTCCCAGAACCCTCCATCTAGCTTGCTTTCAGATGGGTAGATTTCGACCCTCAGAACACCCCCCCAGCCAACGTGTTTTGAGATGGGTGGATTTCAATTCCCAGAACCCTCCATCTAGCTTGCTTTCAGATGGGTAGATTTCGACCCTCAGAACACCCCCCCAGCCAACGTGTTTTGAGATGGGTGGATTTCAATTCCCAGAACCCTCCATCTAGCTTGCTTTCAGATGGGTAGATTTCGACCCCCAGAACACCCCCCCCAGCCAACGTGTTTTGAGATGGGTGGATTTCAATTCCCAGAACCCTCCATCTAGCTTGCTTTGAGATGGGTTGATTTCGACCCCCAGAATCCCCCCATTAGCATGCTTTGCTTTAAGACGTGCAGACTTCAACTCCCAGATAACCCCACCTAGCATGCTTCAAAATGGGTGGACTTCAACTTCCAGAATTCCCCAGCCATCATCCTGACTAGGGAATTCTGGGAGTTGAAGTCCCCCTACCCCATCTGAAAATGGCCAAGTTTGAAGATGCTGGTTTAATAATTCTTGGATTCCCTTATTTGGTTGCAAACAAAACCTGGAAAGGGGAGCAAAAGTTTGGAACAGAATGGGGCCAACACCCCCAAGGTCCTGTCTTAGGACAAGCAATAAAAAAGGGCTACTTTTCGAGAAAGAGGCAGTGTGGAGTAGTAATTAGAGTGCTAGATTAGAAAGATTTGAGTCCAGTTCTCTTTATCTCCCTCAAAAGGACTATTATGGAGAACATTGTTATTGTTATTCCAGGACACTTGTGTGCAAATTATGATTATGTTTGGTGCTTTTTCTCACTGTGAACCGAGACACAGACAAGATGCAGAGAATTATGAGTAAATAATTGAGGAATAGCTCAATAGCTGCCCCTATTTTAAGGGATTAGTTATATTCAGCCTTTGACATTTTACTTGAATCTGCTGAGATTGCATTGTAATTTTCCTTGCATAGCCATTTCCTTTCTTAATTTCTTTGTCCTTGGGTAAATGAAAAAAGGAAAGAAAACCAACTTTTTAATCCTCTTTTGTTTTCTTTTTAAAAAGTTACGCTTCCCTTAAGTCAAATTCCTTGTGTGTCCAATCACACTTGGCCAATGAAGAATTCTATTCTATTCTATTCTATTCTATTCTATTCTATTCTATTCTATTCTATTCTATTCTATTCTATTCTATTCTATTCTATTCTGTATTTCTGTTCTGTTCCCTTCTATATTCTATTCTATTCTATTCTATTCTATTCTATTCTATTCTATTCTATTCTATTCTATTCTATTCTATTCTCTGTTCTCTGTTCTCTGTTCTCTGTTCTCTGTTCTCTGTTCTCTGTTCTCTGTTCTCTGTTCTCTGTTCTCTGTTCTCTGTTCTCTGTTCTCTGTTCTCTGTTCTCTGTTCTCTGTTCTCTGTTCCGTTCTTGCCACGTTCCTTTTGTTTTCTTGGCAAGTGCACAAAATTTGTTTGTCTTGGCCTTTTTCCAAGATCTCTTACAGCTTCCCAAATCTGTCCCTGTTAACCTTGCCCAGGTAAGCCAAGGTTAGCTAGGTGTTGCCTCATTTCAACAGCCTCAGTGGCATGATCAGATATTGCAATATCTACCCACTCATTTTCTCCATCTCCAATCTGCCGGAGGTTTAATCGGAGGCAAAGCTACCAGCTCTGAGACCGTCACTGTATAAATCCCTTCAACTGAGTTTTTAAGAACCATCCAACCGATGAACTACGATCCACTCACCACAGTCCACTCGGGTGGATTTTATTCCCGTCCTTTTTTGTGACGTCAAATTCTGCTTTGTTGTTGCTGCCTCCAAACGTGCACGCGAGTCTCCGTGGTTTTGTGAACTGGGTCCGGTCAAACCCTCACTTTCTTGCGGATGTTTCGTGATCCAACTAGATCAGTGCTAGAAGGGAGTGGGTTTGCACTGATAAGGTTACCTAGCTGGGTCATGAAAAGTTCGGAAGAAACTCAGGAAGCGTCAAAGACACCACAATATTTCTCCTACTGCTACTCTTCCGAGTCCACAATCCCCACTCCCTTCTAGCACTGATGATATAACCTAGCTGGCTTATGAAATGTCTGCAAGAAAATAAGCAAGCTCAGAGAGCACTAAGGAGCCACAGTTCTCCTCCACCTCCTCTTCCTCCTCCTCCTCCTTCACTCCACAATCCCCATTCTCGTCTAGTTTGGGTAATGAAACGTCTGCAAGAAAATAAGAAAGCTCAGAGAGCCACAGTCCTCCTCCTCTTCCTTTCTTCTTCTTCTTCTTCTTCTTCTTCTTCTTCTTCTTCTTCTTCTTCTTCTTCTTCTTCTTCTTCTTCTTCTTCTTCTTCTTCTTCCTCTTTCTCTTCCTCTTCCTCTTCTTCTTCCTCTTCTTCTTCTTCTTCTTCTTCTTCTTCTTCTTCTTCTTCTTCTTCTTCTCCTCCTCCTCCTCCTCCTCCTCCTCCTCCTTCTCTTTCTCCTCTTTGCAATTCCGATTCTCATCTAGCCCTGTTGATGTTACCTAGTTTGGTAATGAAACGTCTGCAAGAAAACAACCAAGCTCAGAGAGATCTCAGGGTCCCACAGCTCCACCTCCTCCTCTTCCTCCTCCTCCTCCCTGCATATCTCACTAGCACTGTTGATGTTACCTAGTTGGGTAATGAAACGTCTGCAAGAAAATAAGCTCAGAGAGCACTAAGGAGCACCACAGTCCTCCTCCTCCTCTTCCTCCTCCTCCTCCTTTTCACAATTCCCATCCCCGTCTAGCACCGATGACGTTATCTAGTTGGGTCAGGAAACGTCTGCTCAGAAAGCACCCAGGTCTCCCCAGGTCAGCCCTGAGCCACAAATATTTCTTCCCATTCTGATACTTGCCATAAAATTAAATAACGAAAACGTAAGGAACAAGCTTTTAAGTTTTGCTGGCATCTGGAAGCCGCAAAGCAGCTTCTCCGCCACGGAGGAGAAAATGACTTAGTTCCTGTAAACAAAGAGCTTTACAAGGGGATACCCTGCCATCATCTTAATTATTAGACACAGCAGAGAAACGAGTTACAGAGCGGTCGCTAATGATCGTTGTAAGGCTGGCATTATCTTATCGTCCGCCGAGATCTCACCTGGATGACTAAAGCTGAGCAAAACAATCCAGGAAGAAGATCCGCCACTTTTGGCAAGCCGAGAACCACAATCTTGACAGGCGTGGGATTATTATTATTAAAAAGAAATATTTTTTTGGGACCAGCAAGATAATTGGCATATTTGGGATAAGGTTTTAATTTTGCTGGGAAGCCCAAAAGTGATTTGGCTTTTTAACGGAAAGGCAGGATTAAAAATCATAATAACCACCCTTGGCCTTGTTTCCAAAGCCTGGAAGGTATTTTGGGGGGGGGGATGGATGCTGAGAAGAGCAATTTTTTTTCTCGCACTCTCTATCTTGGGCAGGGCAAAAGGAAGGAACATAGGCATTCCTCGTCTTAGTGACCGTCCAAAGTTACAGCAGTCTTGCCAAATGCACCTTAGGATAGCTTTTCATAGTTTCCACTCTGAGCTACAAATAGTCTCCTTTATAATTACGTCCATTGCATCGTCCCCATCATTGCAGGATCAAAATTGCAGATACTTGGCAACTGGCATGGACTTAAGACGGTTGCGGCGTCCCCCGGGGGGGTGTCAGGTGACCCCCCCCTTTTGCAACCTTCTGACAAGCAAACTCAATGGGGGAGCCAGAATGACTTAAGAAACGGGTGACTAACTTACCGACTGCGCTAATTTGCTTAATAAATGTGGCGAGAAAAGTCATAAAACGGGGGCAAATGCAACAGGAGTTTGGGACTCACTTGACACCGTAAGTTGAGGACACTTTGGTAGACCGTTTCTTAAGTCCTTGCTTGCTCCCAGGCTGATGTCCGCCAACCCCCTGGCTTGTTTATTATCTGGTAAAGAATACACTGATTATGAAGAGGTGGGACGAACGTGTGAATATGTGAAGCTGTGAATCCGTTCCCCAGCTTCTGTTTTCCATAAGTTGTCCAGCTGGTGGATTGGGGGAATTTAGACGATGTACTTTATCTTCATTTGATTACATTGCTTGATAAGCAGGGGTATATGCGGGGTGGGGGCGAGAGGGAGAGCTCAGATGATGAAGCATGGGTAGGGCACAATGATACAAATTTTACTCCTTTCGTACGTGCGCAAAATTCTACAGGGCACACCAGCGGAGAATTTTGGCTGGCTTTGGAAAACCAAATCCTGCAGAAATTCCTGCTGGCCAGGATTTTCTGACTAGGCTGCTGATGCACTGAGGGGGTTCACTCAGCACACAATACACCAACTCAAATGGCTCAGCACAACCCACAAACCACAGAAAAACACCGACACTTGACATGCCCTAAACTCCGCCGAAGTTGTAACCGAGCCTGGTAACCAAATGTTCGGAAACCAACCCACCAGCTCGGAGAGCGAAACGTCACCCCCACAACCCACAGCGCTCCAAGGGGGCGTGTGTGAAACCAGGACTGTGTTTACAGTCTGACTTCAGCTCTCCTGTGCTTTACCAGCCTGCGAAGATCGTAAAGGCAAGGAGAGGTTGTCAAGTTGTAAAGCGTTGCTAAGCGAGGCAGTTGTCCAATGAGGACTGTCTGTATGGAGAAAATCGGAATTTAAATCCCTATCCAAGGAACTGGGCAAAGCGAAGGGCGGTTGTGTTAGAAGTACAACTTTATTTTGAAACCAATTTTATAGCGGGGTGTGATTTGCAACCTTGTGTGTGCCTTCCTTTATCAGGTGCAGCTCTGGCTGTCAGGATTAATGAAGATGGACATAAAATCATTTACTTGCCTAAAGGGGAGTCGGTAAAACTGGGGTGCCCCTTTTCTTCAGATCCCGAAGATAACACTCCGGATAATGACTGGGATATTCAGTGGAGGCAGGTGAAACCTGGACCCCACCCCCAATACAATCCGGTGAGTTGGATTTAGACTCCTCCGTAATTGCAATCCACATTGTTATTATTAATCGAATCCAGGTATTTCGTTCGTTTGGCGACGGTTCAAAGTTGCAACGGTCTTCAAAAAAAGGGCCTCGTTGCCAGTTTACGTTGTCAAACGCTTTCCGTGCATCAAGGAACATTAAAGCCATCTGTTTCCCTGGATGAATTTTTTCATAACACTCTAACACAGTGTTTCTCAACCTTGACCATTTTAAGGCGTGTGGACTTCAACTCCCAGAATTCCACAGCCAGCATTGCTGGCTGTGGAATTCTGGGAGTTGAAGTCCACATGCCTTAAAATGGTCAAGGTTGAGAAACACTGCAAACACATCAAGAATCATTCTTAGATTATTTTTGATCTGTCTTTTAGGTTTCGATCGGTGTGCCTAAATTCCGATCCAAAATTTCTTTCGTCTTTCTGCCGTTATCGAAGCAAAGCTTTTGCAATCGACATTTCATAATGATATTGGTCTATAATTTTTTTTTAAAATTTGCGTTAAATCAGAGTCTTCTTTAGGCATTAAAGTAACCTTGGCTTCAGTCCGTGTATTTGGTAGTTTGGCCTCCAGGAGAATTTCATTACACAGATATAGAAGTATAAAAACATTGGAATCATAACCAAGCCGTCCGGAGTTGTTTGGCTAGAGCGATGGGCCTCGCAACTTAATACGTTAAAAATAAAATAAAATGATGACCCACGCCAGGCTTTGAATCTCTGCTTTCAAAAACGGTTTTGAACCGTTTCTGCTAAAACAGGCTAGGAACCCATTTGCAAATGTGGTGGTTCTCTGGTTTAGGGATGCGATAAGCGAGAGGGATGGAGGCAAAACTGCAGCCTCTCGGCACCCTTTGTGTACTCTTTTCAACGGAGCAAAGATATGCGACATTTCCAGCCTCTTCGCTTTGGCATCTGGCAATCTGCAATTTCAATGAGATGGTTATCTTTTCAGGGTTGGCGATAAACATGGGTGGACTCTGAATGATCTCAACGCTGGGGAAGCTTCTGGACATTCCTCAGCTTCTGAAAGTCAAATCAGGCATTACCTGTTGCCCGGAATTTATTTATTTATTCCTTTTTCTTTCTTTCTTTCTTTCTTTCTTTCTTTCTTTCTTTCTTTCTTTCTTTCTTTCTTTCTTTCTTTCTTTCTTTCTTTCTTTCTTTCTTTCTTTCTTTTCTTTCTTTCTTTCTTCTTTTATTGACTCATGAGGACTAGCCACTTGGTTCTTGCGCCCGGTCGCCCAAACTCATCCAGCACGGTGCCTTTCCTTTTCATTATTCTCCTCTGATTGATTGATTGATTGATTTATTGGCCAGCTCCTGGGTTATCACAACCAACGTATCTTCTACCCGGGAACCCCTGATTTCCAAAAGCGCGTGGGCTTCATTTCGTCCAATCCCAGCCTCTACGACGCCTCCATGCAACTCCGCGACCTGCAGGTTAGCGACTCCGCCACCTACGAGTGCACGGTGAAGAAGACCACCGAAGCCACCCGCAAAGTGACCATCACCGTTCAAGGTAAGACCCCCCCACCCCACCCCACCCCTACCCACCCCACCCAGTCAAGGCACCGGGCTCCTCCCCCACGCTGGGGAGGACACCAAATTAACATTTTGCCTAGTCGTCATTTAACGAGGAAGGATTCCTTAATGACGTTCCCGCGATTGCACAACCCTGGGAGGGGGGAAAAAAAAAGCAGACTTTGTGGGATGCTAAGAAATGCTTGGAGAGTCTTTTGGCGCTGGGCTTCTCCCTGACCTCATTTGCACCGATGCCCACACCAGGAGTTGCGACGCGACCGGTTTTTGCCACCCAATGGAGGATGTTTCCCAGCTGGGTGTGTGCTTTATCGATCCGCGCGCTCCTCGGCTGGCGGCCCCCAATTAGGCTGAAAACCGTTCCTTGAGAAGCAGTTCAGGCTTCGAGGGAATTGCGCCCGGCTCTGCGACTTTTTTGACACGGTCACTAAGTGAATCGCATAGTCGTTAAGTGAATTTGGCTGTTTCACCCAGATGGAAGGAGCTCGCACAGGGTGATCACGTGACTCAGGGGTGCTGCAAGCATTAGAAACACAGGTCGGTTGCTAAGTGGCCAAATTGGGATTTGGTGATTGGCAGGACACCACGACAGTCATAAGTTTGAGGACCGGTCGCTTTTTTCAGTGCCTTCCTCCCTTCTTTCTTGCTCTCTCTCTCCTTTCCTACCCACTTCCTTCCTTCCTTCCTTCCTTCCTTCCTTCCTTCCTTCTCTCTCTTTCTCTCTCTCTCTCTCTCTCCTTTCCTACCCACCCCTTCCCTTCCTTCCTTCCTTTCTTCCTTCCTCCCATCTTCCTTCCTTCCTTCCTCCCTCCCTCCCTTCTTTCCTTGAACTCATTTCTACAAGCAGTCCTCAATTTACAACCATTCCTTGGGAGCATTCGAAGTTACAACGGTCCTGGGGAAAAAGTGACTTACAACCTGACCTCCCACTTACGACCGTTGCAGCCTCCGGGGGTTGTGTGATCTCTACCCACGAGTCCCTGGATAAGCCAGGCCGATTAGCTTTGCTTCGTGACCATGTGGTGCCCTTAACTGAGTGATCCGCTTAACAACCATGCCCCCAAAAAAAGCCGTAAAATGGGGCACACTGCCAGCAGCTTTGTTTAACGCTGGAAATCCTGGTCCTAAGCCGAAGACTACTTCAGTTTCTCAGTTTCTCAATTGCAAAGAGAAGGGGAGTGCTGTGCAATGGATGTTTATCAAAAGAATTTCTGCAATTTGTCTGAAATGGTGTAGGGCAGGGGTAGGCAACCTTGGCTCTTTTATGACTGGTGGACTTCAACTCCCAGAATTCCTGAGCCAGCCATGCTGAGGGGAAAGGGAGAGGTTTCCAAGCTGAGCCAGGCTGGCTCAGGAATTCTGGGAGTTGAAGTCCACAAGTCATGAGGGGGCCAAAGTTTCCCTCATGCTGGCTCAGGAATTCTGGGAGTTGAAGTCCACGAGTCATAAAAGAGCCAAGGTTGCCTATCCCTGGTGTAGGGTTTCCTGCCTGAGCAGGGGGTTGGACTAGATGACCTCCAAGGTCCCTTCCAACTTTATTATTATTATTATTATTATTATTATTATTATTATTATTATTATTATTATTATTATTATTATTATTATTATTATTATTATTATTATTACTATAGAGCAAAGCCACAGAAGAGGTCTTGTGTGGGGCAGCAGCCATATTGACAAAAGGTCCCAGACCCCCAAATTAGAAAAACTTAATGAGTTTATTTTCTCTGCTCACTACCTAGAAAAACCAGCCTTTCCTCACTGCTTGATCATTGGTGACATCGAGTATGGGCAGGACATCACTCTTCGCTGCATAACTTCCACGGGGACCCCGCCGCTCAGCTACCACTGGTCCATGGCAAACGGCAATTACCGCGATTGGATGCCCTCAGGCAGTGAGTGTCAGCCTTCCCGTAGTGTCTCCTTGGGACGGTTGGGAGCCAAAGGAGAAATCAGCCATGAGCCTAGACCTCCAGCTTACAGAACCCCCTGCCACTAGATGGGAGAATGGGAGAAATACGACAGAGAGGGCGCAGAGATCTGGGCAGAGGTATTAGCTGGCATAGGTTGAGCTTCTGAGCTCCAGAGAAGTCTACCTCTTGGCTTCCCTGTATCACGCTCGTGTCTCCGTCCTTAAGGTCTCAATCCAGGGGATCTCCAGATCCGTAATCTGTGTGACGACCACGTGGGGGTCTACGAGTGCAGTGTGGGCAATAACGTCGGCGTGGCTCATTGCTCTGTGGAAATTCAGTTCGGAGGAGGTAAGGAGCGCTGGGACAGTTGGGAAGGAGCAAGGAAAATGTAAAAGAATTGGCAGGCTCAGGGGTTTCCGTCCCGGAGACAAAGCTGCTCAGAAGATACAGTATAGTGCAGGGGTCTTCCAAGCTGGCCCTTTGAGGACTTGTGGACTTCAACTCCCAGAATTCCTCAGCCAGGCATGCCTTTGGAGATCTGAAAGCTTGCATAGCTTCTCCTATAGGGAGATATTTTTCACCCTGGTGCTTCCCAGTGCTAACAGTTCGAAGTAGTTGTATTAATTCCTATTGTTGATATTGTTGCTACTGTAATGGTTTTGTCTCTTTTTAACGATGAGTAGATGAGGTACATAAACCATTTATTGGCTGGAATGCTGTATAAGCCCCGTCGAAGGAAAAACCTTCATCAGGGTCCAGTCCAAGCCGGGAATAAACTAAAACCTTCTTTCTAAAGCAGTCGTCATGTTGTTTATTCCCGGCTTGGGCTGGACTAGTCTTCCTTTACTGGAAGGCCTTTTGAGAATCGTGGAGCCATCAGTGCTTACCTACTTGTTACTGTAATTTTAATGTTTAAAAGGAATAGAATATCAATGTTATTTTAATACCGATAAACTGCTTAAAGTCCTCCCCCCCCCCAAAATGGAAGAAGATACAGTACAGGTCATCCTTTGAGCCCAAAATTTAGGTTGCTAAGTGAAACATTTATTAAGGGAGTTTTGCCCCGTTTTCTCGCCACCGTCCTTAAGCGAATCGTTGCAATTGCTAAATTAGTCACGAGCCACCTTTGTAAGGGTCGTCGTAACTCCAAACGGTCGCTAAAGGAACTGTGGCAAGCCTGGGCTGAAAAAAAGGGACTGATGACCATTTTCCACACTTACGACCATTCCCACGTGATCCAAAGCCAATCCCGCTGGCACCTGGCATGTATTTATATACCCTTGGCACTGTTTGGGGTCATGGGGTCACCGTTTGTCACTTTCGTCAGTGGATCTTTTTAAGGGCTAGCGGTAACTCCGAACGGTCACTCCACCGACGGCGGTAAGTGGCGGGCTAGGTGCAGTCCTACCCTGCAGGACTGTTGTGGCCGAAAAGACCGGTCTGGTGCGCTGAAGGCCCTTCCCCCCGTCTCCCGTCTTGGTTTTGCTGCAGGTTGGAGCCGAGGCTGGATCATCACGGGCTCCGTGATCATCGCGCTGCTGTCCGCGGCGCTCATCATCGGGGGCGTGATCTGGTGCTGTTGGTGCTGCTGGGGCAAGGCGGGGGGCTGCTGTGGGGACCAGTGCCCCAGCTGCTACTGCGGGAAAGACTACTGCTGGGACTGCTGCTGCAACTTTGGCTCCGACAGTCGCGACACGAATCAGCAGTACTCCCAGACTAAGGCCAGCGACATCTGGTGAGCCTCTCGGCCTAGCTTGGGGGGAGGAGGAGGGTCCGGGGGGGGGGGTCCAGGAGCCCCAGGGGGCTGGCAGAGTTCCTGCTTCCTTCCTTCTCTTTCTCTCCTTCCTTTCTTCTTTCTCTTTCTCTCCTTCCTTCCTTCCTTTCTCTCCTTCCTTCCTTCTTTTTTCTTCTTCCCTCCCTCCCTCATTTCCTCACTTCCCCTTCCTTCCAAATTGCTTCCTTCCTTCCTTGCTTCCTTTCTTCCTTCCCTCCCAATTCCTTCCTTCTTTTCCTCCCCCCTCCCCTCTTTCTTCTCATTCCTTCCTTCCTTCTCTTTATTCTCCTTCCTTCCTTCTTTTTCCTTCTTCCCTCCCTCTCTCATTTCCTCACTTCCCTTTCCTTCCCAATTGCTTCCTTCCTTGCTTCCTTTCTTCCTTCCCTCCCAGTTCCTTCCTCCCTCCCTCGTTCCTTTCCTGCCTTCCTTCTCAATTCCTTCCTTTCTTTCCTCCTCCCTCCCTCCCCTCCCAATTCCTTCATCCCTCGTTCCTTTCCTGCCTTCCTTCTCAATTCCTTCCTTTCTTTCCTCCTCCCTCCCTCCTTCCTTCCTCCCTCCCTCCTTCTTTGCTCCCTCCCTTCTTCTTCTACCCCCTTCCCTCTTCTTCTTCCCTCTTTTCTTCCTTCCTTCCTTCCTTCCTTCCTTCCTTCCTTCCTTCCTTCCTTCCTTCCTTCCTCCCTCCCTCCCTTTTTTCTCTCCTCCATCAACTCAATTCCCTTTGGGAAGCGCTATTTTGGTGCTCACTTCCTGGGTGCCTTGCCAATGGGAGTTGTAGTCCCCTCTTGGGAGGGGGCCGGGCTGAAGAAGGCTGCCTGATGCGATGTGCCCCTTGTGTGTGAGCTGCAGCCTCACACTGGCCTTAGCAAAGCACAAGGGCTCCACGCAGGGAGACCCCCTGGCTTAACCAGTGAGCCGATTCAGATCCCAAGCAAAGATGAGAGATCTTTTGAACGACCCACTTAAATCTAGTCTAGCCTCTTTCTACAACTGTACCCAGCTTGGACAATCCTTTTTCGCTTCTTAACACCAGCCGGGCTCCTGGCGCCTGACTTTTTTTTGTTGTTGTTGTTAGGAGGAGAATTTGCAAAGCCCTAAAGGGAGAAATATTACACTGCCAGGGAGAAATTAACACATTAATGAATAATAATATCCAGAGAGACTTTGCTTAGTAATAAGGAAAGACATCTTCGCTGATTGGGACAAAAGGAATGAAGGACGCACACACACACAAAAGTGTGGAATAAACAGATGAATAATAAAAGCAATTAAGTTGAGGTGAGCTGCAGGCCAGAAGAGCAGAAGGTATATTTCTTAAATCACAGTTCTTGTCTCACACCTTCCTCCTATTTCTTGCATGCTCCACAAAGGGAGCCATTAGCAAAATTAAATTTCCTTCTTCGGAGGGAAGATAATGGGCACCTGGCGAGATGCACTGTTTATTCAATTTTGTTTGCAGGGACGGGGAATTCTCTTTAGGCACAAATGTGCAGGTTCAGTTGGGGAACACCTTTTCCCCGATGGGAGCATACCTGCCTTTAAAGTTGTGTCACTTCCAGCACCGGAAGGCAGCAAGGGAGGTCGATAGGAGCAAAGGTGAGGATTAGGAATTGTGGCACTCCCACTTCCACGGGAGGTGGTGAAAGCTGGGAAGATCAGCTGGCTGGAATCTGACTCCAGTCCAGTAAGCTGCTTTTTATATTCTTATGGCTCATTCTGACTTTTATTAGTTCAGTTTATATCCTAAGTTCTTTTTTTAAGAACAAAAAAAGCTTGGTCTTAGGAGAGGAGATGGGAGATGGGAGGGGAGTGGGAAAAGGAAGGAAGGAAGGAAGGAAGGAAGGAAGGAAGGAAGGAAGGAAGGAAGGAAGGAAGGAAGGAAGGAAGGAAGGAAGGAGATTGGAATGAGGAAAGGGAGAAAGGGAAGGAAGGAAGGAAGGAAGGAAGGAGATTGGAATGAGGAAAGGGAGAAAGGGAAGGAAGGAAGGAAGGAAGGAAGGAAGGAAGGAAGGAAGGAAGGAAGGAAGGAAGGAAAGAAGGAAGGAAGGAAGGAAGGAGATTGGAATGAGGAAAGGGAGAAAGGGAAGGAAGGAAGGAAGGAAGGAAGGAAGGAAGGAAGGAAGGAAGGAAGGAGATTGGAATGAGGAAAGGGAGAAAGGGAAGGAAGGAAGGAAGGAAGGAAAGAAGGAAGGAAGGAAGGAAGGAGATTGGAATGAGGAAAGGGAGAAAGGGAAGGAAGGAAGGAAGGAAGGAAGGAAGGAAGGAAGGAAGGAAGGAAGGAAGGAAGGAAGGAAGGAAGGAAGGAAGGAAAACAACAACATTGAGGCCATCACTCTCCCTAACTGGGTCTCCCTAATCCTAACTTCAGACCTTAACTATTGTGCTTTGCACCCTATTGCATAAAGAGGAAACGGCAAAGAGGGAGAGATCTATTGTCTTCATGGCCTGCTCCAAAAATTATTTCCGTCGTCTCCGTCCCAGACAGGTGGGGCAGGAGGCCAATTCTGGCAGCTGCACAGTGGCTAGAAGCCAGCAAATGCTGAGCCAGGATTTTCCCCCCATCAGCCGCACCTCAAAAGCCCAGACGCGTCTCACACCCCCAGGATCCCTTCGGGGGTCCCAGAAATAACTCCAAAGAGGAAACTTGGTAGGGATAGAGGAGGAAGTGGCAGTGGAGGATGGGGCAGACAGGGAAACCAAGGTATGCAATGGAGCATCCTGAAAAGAGGCCCAAGTCCCTGGTTGGAACTGGAAGACAGATTTGATTATCATATTTTCTGGCAGTTCCCAGGTGCTTCTGCTCTTCCTGCTCCTGTTTGCACTCTTTTCTCTTTCTGGAGTGATCATTAGCCTTTTTTCTATATCTTTTCTCTCCCTGGATTGATCATGGTCCTTTCCCTTCCTGGATTGATCATGATCCTTTCCTTCCCTGGATTGATCGTGGTCCTTTCCCTTCCTGGATTGATCGTGGTCCTTTCCCTTCCTGGATTGATCGCGGTCCTTCGCTTCCCTGGATTGATCATGGTCCTTTCTTCCCTTCCCTGGATTGATCGTGGTCCTTTCTTCCCTGGATTGATCGTGGTCCTTTCCTTCCCTGGATTGATCATGGTCCTTCGCTTCCCTGGATTGATCATGGTCCTTTCTTCCCTGGATTGATCGTGGTCCTTCCCTTCCCTGAATTGATCGTGGTCCTTTCCCTTCCTGGATTGATCATGATCCTTTCCTTCCCTGGATTGATCGTGGTCCTTTCTTCCCTGGATTGATCGTGGTCCTTTCCTTCCCTGGATTGATCATGATCCTTTCCTTCCCTGGATTGATCGTGGTCCTTTCTTCCCTGAACTGATCGTGGTCCTTTCCTTCCCTGGATTGATCATGATCCTTTCCTTCCCTGGATTGATCGTGGTCCTTTTCTTCCCTGGGTTAATCATGGTCCTTTCGTCCCTGGACTGACCACGTTCCTTTCTCTCCCTGGGATGACCGTGGTCCTTCCTCTTCCTGGGTTGCTCACGGTCCTTTCCCTCCCTGGACTGACGAGCGTGCTTTTTCTGCCCCTCCCTCTTCTCCCTGGACTGACCACCTTCCTTCCCGCTCCAGTGTGGATGCTGATTCCCCCCTCAGCCGATCTTGCAGCCAGGCCATCAGTCGGGCCAGCAGCCTCCACTCCTTGTTGGGCTATCAAACGAAGGGCATCCAGTATCCCCAAGGCCGCAAGTACACCCCTCCCATCGTCCAGGTCAAGATGAGTTCTCCTCCGGACAGTGACGTCAGCGTGGTCCTGCCGCTCGAGATCCCTTCGCCCCCCGATTCGGAGCAAGGCGAGATCCGCGAGCCTTGCTACCCTACCAAAGGGAGCAGCGTCTACCCCGACCCGGAGCCTTGCTGCGACCAGCTCAAAGTCGACAACATCAAGGGGTCACGGTCCCAGATCTACTGTGAGCCACACAATTACACCTCGGCTTGCTCGGATCCCTCCGGGCTTCGCTGGAAGGACGGAAACAGCCGGCAGTATAAGAGTGCGGTCCTCATGATGCGGTCTTCCAGCAGGGATGGTCTTTTGATATAAACCCGAGCCCAGCGGGAAGGGAGGCGAGCAAGTCTGACTCTCTTTTCTTCTCCATCCAGACATCTCCACCCCACGAGCCAGGATGCGGGCCAACCCTTCGCTCTTTAGGGGTGACACGGATCAGGCTTCCCATGCTAAAAGGCGGTAGATTTTGGCCTGCAAAGTCACCCTAATTTTGCCCATTTATTTACCCCGTAGGAATGAGCCAGCCTGCTAAGAAGAAAAGATCCTTCTGGGCAGTTTTGGCAGCAGTAGAATAGACTAACAGACTTGGACCTTGGAGGTCATCCAGTCCAACCCCCTGCTCGAGCAGTAAACCATTCCAGACAAATGGCGGTCTAATCTCTTCTTAAAAACCTCCAGTGATGGAGCATCCACGACTCTCAGAGGGAAGAAGAATTGATCAGATTTCCCAGATCATTTTGATCCGGAGTGATCTGGGGGAATCCGACAAATTCGCTATCCTTTAAATATTAGCCCTGCTGCACGGAAGCCACGGGTGGAAAAAAACTCGGAGGGGGGGTGATGTTTAAAGGATTGAGCAATGATTGCAAGAGTGAAAATCTAATCTGTGTGATTTTGTCCATGTCTACTCCAAAGTAAACCTGCATTGAATAGCATTTAATCCAGGCAGAGGTGCCCCAGTGTGAACAGACTTTTCATGTTGGATTCCTGCCTGCTTTGGCACACCCCTAAGGAGCGAACATTTCCCCTTCCAAAACGTAGAAAAAAATTGCATTTATTTGCTTTTAACTGAAGGCCTGGAGCTCAATCTGTCTTTTGCTCGTAAAGGAGCAATGATCTCTTGTTAGCAAACTCAGAGAGAGAAAAACCCTGCCTCAAGGCAGCCCACAAGCATTCATAGAAGGTTTAAGCATTAGAAAAACATAATATATATTAAATGTGCGCTGATCGTTTGAGAGCAACCTTGCTAAAGATTTGCCTGGCTCTCTTAGCAACGTGTTGTTGTTTTTTTTTAAGAAAAAAAAGAAAAAAGACTGTAAAAAAAAACAGTAGCAGGCGTGAAAAAACAGCAGTATTGATCCAAAATGAAATATTAACATTCCAGCAAGAATCTTGTCCGAAAGACATTTTATACTGCAAGGCAAAACAGGCTTTATCCAATCAGCCCTGTTCCAAAGTAGATCGTTGGATTTCAAACTTTTTTCAAGTCCGTTCATTAAAAAAAACGGAAAAATCCCCAGAATGCATCAAGTAAAAAAAAAAAAAAAACTCTAGAAAGTAGGGCTACTTTTTTTTTTTCCTTTTTAAAAACCTTCTCGTGAAACTACAAGTACACGGTTCGAAACACTCTGAACTAGATTACTCTAAACTGATAGCTGGCATGTTTTATTTTTTTATTATTTTTTTCCTTTCTAGCATTTTCCCAAAATTTCATGTTCTCTTTTCGGGGGGAGGAGGGAATCTACGAGTGAATAGAATAGAATAGAATAGAATAGAATAGAATAGAATAGAATAGAATAGAATAGAATAGAATAGAATAGAATAGAATAGAATAGAATAGAATAGAATAGAATAGAATAGAATAGAATAGTCTGGGAAAGCTATAATTTTGCTGAAAGGTCTGTCATAAAGAAACCCCAAGAACGGGCAATTTACATATATAAACGTGGGACTGCTTTTAGTCCGTTGTTTACATGTGGATCTTTCTTTCTTTCTTTCTTTTGTTTTCCTTTTTCTTTCTGTTTTATAAGATACTGTACACAGGGACCGCAAAGCCTCTCACCAGACAGAACACGCAAGCACCCATAAAATAATAATAATAATAATAATAATAATAATAATAATAATAATAATAATAATAATAATAATAATAATAGTAAAGTTGGAAGGGACCTTGGAGGTCATCTAGTCCAACCCCCTGCTCAGGCAGGAAACCCTATCTACCATTTCGGACAAATGGCTCCACTGTGCGATCTTGTGTCTGTTTTAAAATTTTGTTTTCTAGCAAATTGGGATTGTAATTCCTTAGCATCGGCCTGCTGTCTATCTGGCTTTGTGTGTGTGTTGTTGTTGTTGTTTTTTAAAAAAAATTGTGCAGTCTCTAACACGCTCTTAAAATGTAGTTGCCTTTGTTTGTAGAGGTTTTTAAGTAAGAGGGCCTTTTTCCTAAAACGTGGTGGGTTGTCCCACCTCAATAAAATCTGTTTACACTGACTGATCGTTTTCCTGTCTTTGTTTTGTTTTGGTTATTTGTTTCAAAGTTCCCTTTTAATGCTCAACTTCCAACGTAATGTAAGGAATAAAGAGAGGGGGTGAAACTGTAAGAAAAGTTGATCATTCTTTGGGTGCGATGGCAGCCTTTAGAAAGAAATGTGGGGTTTATTTTTTCTCCCCCATGTTTTGAAAACTCTAAGCCTATGGGAAGTCCTTGACTTACGACAAGTATGAGAGCCTGAATTTCCGCTGCTGAGTTAGACGGTTATTGAGTGAGTCATGTTTGATACACGATTTAAAACCTTAACCTTAAATTATTTTAAGGACGTAAAATGGGGCAAAACTCACTTAGCGACTGTCCTCGCTTATAGCAGTAGAAATTTTGGGCTCAGTTAATATTAATAGAGACTAGACATTCACCCGTCTGAGACGGTATAGGTTCTCCTGCTTGAGCAGGGGGCTGGACTAGAAGACCTCCAAGGTCCCTTCCAGCTTCTATTCTATTCTATTCTTATTTCTATTCTATTCTATTCTATTCTATTCTATTCTTATTTCCATTCCATCTATTCTATTCTATTCTATTCTATTTTCTATTCTATTCTATTCTTATTTCCATTTCAACTATTCTATTCTATTCTATTCTATTCTTATTTCTATTCTATTCTATTCTATTCTATTCTATTCTTATTTCTATTCTATTCTATTCTATTCTTATTTCCATTCTATTCTATTCTATTCTATTCTATTCTATTCTATTCTATTTTCTATTCTATTCTATTCTTATTTCCATTTCAACTATTCTATTCTATTCTATTCTATTCTATTCCATTCCATTCCATTCGACATTCACCTCTCTGGGATGGTATAGCGTCTCCTGCTTGAACAGGCGGCTGGACTAGAAGACCTCCAAGGTCCCATTCTATTCTATTCCATTCCATTCCATTCCATATTCTATTCTATTCCATTCCATTCCATTCCATTCCATATTCTATTCTATTCTATTCTATTCTATTCTATTCTATTCTATTCTATTCTATTCTATTCTATTCTATTCCATTCCATTCGACATTCACCTCTCTGGGATGGTATAGCGTCTCCTGCTTGAACAGGCGGCTGGACTAGAAGACCTCCAAGGGTCCCTTCCAGCTCCCTTCTATTCTATTCTAATTTATGGTCGTAAGTCGAGGTGTACGCGTATTTTAATCTCGATCAAACAAACCAACTTTGTATTCTTTCCCATTGCTGAGGTTTACATATTTCCTATCTAGGTCTTTGACGCGACAGCTGATTCGGTCAGTGTGTTGCCAGTTGTCATCCCAAAGAATTAGGTCAATCGGTTTAGATATGCATCTGCTTTGACCTACTTACTAGCGTCTGGAGGAGGTATATGGGGACAACTCCTGTTGTTTGCAGGTTGTGGGTAAAAACACGCCGAAACTGATGTGGTTAGTAATCACATCAGGTCAATCTTTCCAATGTTATCTAAAGAACAGCTGAAGCTGGCAGTTTCTCTCTTGGGTTTTTGATCACTGCGGCCAGCAAACTTTCCAGTGTGTGAATCCAGTGTGAAAGCATGTTTCCAAGCCAATAAGGGTAGTCCTCTGCTTACAACGGTTCGCTTAGTGACCGTTCAAAGTTACAACAACAGTAGAAGTCGTCCTCAAGCCTGCGACCCCAGTGGAGCCCAAAATTTCAGTGAGTTAAGTGAGTCTTGCCTCTTTTTGTGACCTTCCTTTCCGCCATTGTTAAGTGAATCACTGCAGTTGTTAGTCACACGGTCGTTAAGTGAATCTGGCTCCCCCCCACCTTGACTTGGCTTGTTGGAAGGTCACAAAAGGGGAAATCACGTGACCCCGGGACACTGCGACCATCATAAAAGTGAGTCAGCTGCCAAGGATCTGAATTGTGACCACGTGACCACAGGGACGCTGCCAATGTCGTAACTGTGAAAAACAGTCATAAGTCCCTGTTCTCAGTGCTGCTGTAACTTTGAACAGTCACTAAGCGAACCGTTGTAATTTGAGGACTACCTGTACTGGAAGAAAGGAACCTAGGACCGTGTTTCACACTTACGACCATTGCAGCGTCCCATGTGATCAAAATTCAGGCCCTAGGGTCTGCAGCTGGAGCAGGGGGTGGACTAGAAGACCTCCAAGGTCCCTTCCAACTGCTGTTGTTCTGTTCTTCGGTTACCATCCGCAGAGTACAGAAACTTGATCCAATTCAACCGATGGAAGTTCCCTCGGAACATAGATCTGATCTGACATTTGATCCACTTCCTGTGGGATCTCCCCAATCAACAGGGGAAGAGATCCTTCCGCACACACCAGAGAAGGGTGCAAACTCACTCAGATTGACTGCAAGGTGTCTCATTTCGTTCCATGGGGGAGATTCCATGGGTCCAGTCTCCTCCAGGTCAAAGTCTTTTCCTGCTACTGAATCACCCAGTAGAAATACAGGTTCCATTTGGACAGCAAAACGTAACAAACCAGGTTAAAAACCACCACACTCCGCCTGTTTGTGAAAACTTCCAC
Organism: Bothrops alternatus; assembly: GCA_034064705.1. Taxonomy (NCBI): domain Eukaryota; kingdom Metazoa; phylum Chordata; class Lepidosauria; order Squamata; family Viperidae; genus Bothrops; species Bothrops alternatus. Next base: position 150,198 of record JARGCV010000734.1, read on the forward strand.
GAACTTGGATCAGGGTGGTCCAATCTATCAGATGGGCATAGGGTTCAAAAAGCTTTGATGAACTTCCTGCTTAGGTAGCCATCGATAAGGATCAATCCTGGATAAGGATCAAGCCATCTGACCACCTGGCCATTAATTACTGATTATTATCAATCATATTAGGCTCTTTCATGCTTGCTCAAGCAACGGGTGTGACCTGCCGTCAACCTGGAGAAAAGACAGAGCTTGCATGGTGGATCAAGACCGAACTCTCAACAAGGGGCACGACGAAGAGCTAGGAAGATGGAAAAATCTGCAGGAAAAAAACTAGGACAGAACAAGCTGCCTAACGAAGAAAATTTACACAAAATGTTTTACAGATGGCATCTACCGCCTGCGAGGTTCGCAAAAACGTTTAAAAACATGTCCAGCAATGGTTGGAAATGGAGGCAAAAGCCAGCCTTTGGTGGACATGCCCCAAAGGGGGAAAAAATGGTCAAAAATACATATGTGGTTAGAGAAAATGTTAAGAAAACACGTCGATTTTAAGCCGGAATTATTTCTTTTAGGTATCACCTCCGGAAATCACGATAAAGAATGTGTATATTCAATGTTACGTGTCTTAAACAGCAGCGAGAATATTCAATTGCACAGTGTTGGAAAAATGAAGAAATGCCAGCTGAAGAAGAGATAATTAAGAACATTTTCAACTCTGAAAACGAAAAGGAAAGAAGATACAGAATACTTTCAAATGTGGGGTGTATTTTACTAGTGGCTAGAAAAACGGGGTAGAGAGTAGGAACTTAAGGTGCATTATCAAGAGTAGGAACCTAAGATGCATTATCCAGTTAAATATGTGGACCCAGACAACACGTTTATTAAGCCCTAAAGATTTGTCACTATAAAAAAATTAATAAATATTTTATAAAAAAGATTGAACTCTTAACATCTTAATTAGAAATTCCAGTCCCAACTTTAGCCACCAGTTGAAAGCTACCTGTATACAGATAGTCCTCAACTTATAACAGTTCCCTTAGTGACCGTCTGAAATTACAACAGCACTTATGATCGTTTTTCACACGACCGTTGCAGCATCCCCAGGGTCATGTCATCAAAATTCAGACACTAGGTATAAAATGTTTTATAGATGGCACCTTCCACCAGCAAGATTAGCAAAAATGTTTAAAAATATGTCAGATAGATGTTAGAAATGTAAACATAACATAGGCATGTATTATCATATTTGGTGGACATGTGGGAAGGCAAAGGCCTATTGGAAAAACATACATATGTGGTTAGAAAAAATATTGGGCGAACAAGTGGATTTTAAACCTGAACTTTTTTTGCTAGGCATTATGTCTGAAAAGACTAATAAGCAGAAATTATATTTAATTTTACACATTACCACAGCAGTGAGAATAATTTTTGCACAATACTGGAAGAATGAAGGACTGCCATCAGAGGAAGAAATAATCAGGAAGATATTCGAACGTGCAGAGATGGACAGACTAACTATGAGGCTGAAAGACAAAGAAGATACAGAGGACTATCAAATTTGGAATTTATTTTATTCTTGGCTAGAGAAAAGAATGAAGGATTAGGAATTGAACGTGTATTAGCTTAGCAAACTCCAGACAACTTGTTGATTGGAAAAATTAACATATGTTGATGAAAAAAAAATTAATAAAAAAGATTGACACCGAACATTCAGACACTAGACAACTGACTCGTATTCAGGAGGGTTGCAGTGTCCCAGGGTCACATGATCCCCTTGTGTGAGCTTCCAACAAGGGGAAGCCAGACCCACTTCACAAGCGTGTGACTATCTTAACAACTGCAGTGATTAACTAATGGCAAGAAAAGTCACAAAACGGGGCAAAGCTCCCTTATCGACTATGCATGGGATAGAAAAGGTGGATAGAGAAAAATTCTTCTCTCTATCACACAATACCAGGACAAGGGGGCACTCCCTAAAGCTCATAGCTAAGAAAGTGAGGACAAATAAAGGGAAATATTTCTTCACCCAGAGGGTCGTTGATTTATGGAATTCACTTCCTGAAGGGGTCGTGACAACTGTCAGCCTTGACAGCTTCAAGGCAGGGCTAGATAGATGCATGGAGGCCAAGTGTATCGATGGTTATTAAAACGGATGTCCATGTGCCGCCTCTATGTTGGTTGAGGCAGGCAGGATTCCCTTGAGTACCATTTGTTGGGGGTCAAGGGAAAGGGAGGGTTTTGCCTTCTCTTTCTGCTCAAGATCCCCATGTACAATTGGTGGGCCACTGTGTGACACAGAATGCTTTGGCCTGATTCAGCATGGCTCTTATTATTATTATTATTATTATTATTATTATTATTATTATTATTATTATTATTATTATTATTATTATTATTAATTTAATTTCTATGCCGCCCTATTCCGGAGAACTCAGGGCGGCTCACAGCATAATAGAAATTACATACATATAAAAAACCCTTAAGTTAAAAAAACAAAAAACAAAAAAACAAAAAAACAATCATTCCACAAACATACACACAAACATACACTGGCTAGGGGCAAGATGTTAGCTGCCCCAGGCCTGCCGGCAGAGGTGTGTTTTAAGCAGTTTACGAAAGGCGGAGAGGGTGGGGGCGACACGGATCTCCGGGGGAAGTTGGTTCCAGAGGGCCGGGGCCGCAACAGAGAAGGCCCTTCCCCTAGGCCCTGCCAGACGACACTGTCTGGCTGACGGGACCTGGAGAAGGCCGACTCTGTGGGCCCTAACCGGCCGCTGGGATTCATGAGGCAGCATGATGTTCTTATGTTCTTATGTCTCGCTTAATGACAGAGTTTGGTCGTACATGGAGGGCTATCCCTGTGTGATTCTAGGGTTGCGTTAATAGCATTTGAAAAGCGCGAAAGTCTATTGCCTTGACGGCCCAAGAAATTAAGATGGTCCTTTCAAAATGAAAAGCCAACACGCACATTTCCACAGTCCCTTAAACAAGGTCCAGTCTGAACGTGGAAGGGTTGGTTTGTTTGTTTGTTTGGTGATCAAACAAGCCAGTTTCTCAGGCTGGCTTACGATTCAGGAAATGCGAGCCAGAAAATGGGTTAACTCTGTTTTGAGCATCACCCCGTTGTCATTTTAAAATTTGGGAGTTTTTCTGGCAGCCCATTATTCAAGCATTTCCTGTTGAGCAAAAAAAAAAAAAAAAAAAAAGCAGGTTTGTGGATAGTCCTCAACTTACAACAGTCATCTCATCCAGTTTGCTGTTCTCTTCAAGAGATCTGGTAAGATCACCGGGGAAAAAAAGTCCATACTGGTAATAAAGCTATTTCAAGGATCTCTAGTCCTCAAGATTCCTCTGCCTGGGAGGTATGGCTAGTGGGAACCTTGATTTGCATGCCGCCGAAGAAATCAGATCGGATCCTGGGAAGAATTCCACTCGCATGTAAACATCTCCAGGTACTATAGATAATCCTCAACTTACAACAGTTCAGTTAGTGACTGTTTGAAGTTACGACGGCAAGGGACTTAGGACCGTTTTTCACACTCATGACCGTTGCAGCATTCCCCACGGTCACGTGATCCAAATTCAGACCTTTGGAAACGGACTCCTATTTATTTATTTATTTATTTATTTATTTATTTATTTATTTATTTATTTATTTATTTATTTATTTATATAACATTCTTTTATTAAAACAATCAACATTGGACATAAAAACATATTGTGCAGCAATCATCATGGCACCTGATATACAATACTAAGTATTAGTCATTGAAAACGTCTGATTTAGTGAGCCTTTTTCCACCCCTCGCATCTAGCCTCAACTATACTCCTGTTACACTTTGTTTGATTGGTGTTTCTCTTATCTGGTTCCATATTAATGTGATCAACATTAGACCAAAGATCCTATTGCTAAACGATCATCCTAGGACATAGCATACAACATTAGGTATTAATCTTTGTAAACATCTGTTTTAGTAAACGTTCTTCCCTCCTCCCTTCCCTCTTCAAGTATACTCCGAGTACCTTTTGTTTGTTTGGTGTTTCTCTTATATATGGTCTATCTGCTGTATCTAGTCTATTGCATATTGTTCGTTTGCGCTTCTGAATTGACTTCATCCCATTACTAGTGCAATCTTTTATAGTCCCTAACCGGAGATCCTGAGATAAAAGTTTCATATCCTGAGGTAGAGATTCAGTCCGCTTTAACAGTATTAAAGCAAACAACGTTGGTCATAAGGTTATGTTAAGAGGCATTAGTTATAGAACATATACATTCAACATTGGGTGTTAGTTTTTGTAAACATTTCGGACTCCTATTTATGATGTCGGCAGCATCCCGGGTTCACGGGATCCATTTTTGCGACCTTTGGATAAGCAAAGTCAAATGGGAAGACAGATTCACTTAAGGACAGTGTTTAGGAACAAGGGCAGTGATTCACTTAGCAAAGTGGGGCAAGAAAAGTCGTAAAAGGGGGGGGGCAAATTTCAGTTAACGGCTGCCTTGCTCAGCCAGAGAAATGGGCGGCTCCCTGGTGGCCGTAAGTTTGAGGACGACCTGTATTGTGGTCCTTCCTGCCACCTAGTGGCCCTGGGGCAGCACTACAGATTTTTCAGAAGTCAAGACTTCCAAAAACGGGTGTCTAATGGTATGTGACAGATTTCATCTTCCTGGGCTCCAAGATCGACCGCAGGTGGGGACTGCAGCCAAGAAATTAGAAGACGCTTGCTCCTGGGGAGGAAACCCATGGCAAATCCAGACAGCATACTCAAAAGCAGAGACGTCACCCTGCCAACAAAAGTGCGTAGAGTCAAGGCCATGATTTTCCCAGTTGCAATGGATGGCTGTGAAAGTTGGACCATAAAAAAGGCCGAGTACCAAAGAATGGAGGCCTTTGGACTCTGGTGCTGGAGAAGACTCCTGCGAGTCCCCTGGACTGCAAGGCGGTCCAACCGGTCGGTCCTAGAGGAGATCAACCCCGGCTACTCTTGAGAAGGCCAGATCTTGAAGTTGAGACTCAAGTCCTTTGGCCACCTAATGAGAAGGAAGGACTCCCTGGAGAAGAGCCTGATGCTGGGAAAGATGGAGGGCAAAAGAAGAAGAAGAGGATGGCAGAGAAGGAGGTGGCTGGATGGAGTCCCTGAAGCGGGAGGCGTGAGCTTCAATGGACTCCAGAAGATGGCAGAGGACAGGAAGGCCTGGAGGAACATCGTCCGTGGAATCGCGATGGGTCGGACACGACTTCGCAACTAACAACAACAACGGTATCTAGGAATGACCTCTGGAGACGGGAGGAAGAATTACGGACTACTCAGAAAAGAAGGGGATGAGCCCCATAGGAAGGAACAAATCTAGTGAAGGACAGGGAATCCTCGACTTATGACCACAATGGAGCCCAACATTTCCGTCGCTAAGTGAGACGGTTGCTAAGTGAGTTGTGCCCCGTTTGACAACTTTTCTTGCCACAATGCCTAAGTGAATTTGCTGCAGTTATCAAATCAGTGACACGGTTGTGAAATGACAATGCCCCCCCCCACTGACTTGGCTTGTCTGAAAGTGGCCAAAGGAGATCACATGACCATGGGACACTACGACCGTCATGAATAGGAGTCAGTTGCCAAGCGTCTGAATTTTGATCACGTGACCCTGGGGATGCTGCAATGGTCTTAAGTGTGAGAAACGGTCATAAGTCACTTTTTACAATGCCGTTGTAACTTTGAACGTCGCTTAACAAACTGTCGTAAGTGAAGGACTACCTCAACTTTGTTTAATGAATGTTTAAGTTATATCTGCACTGGAGAAAAAAAAAAGCAATTTGCCGTCGTAAGTTCTTTGCCGAAATTCACAAAACACAAATCCACTTGGCTACACAATAAGGTTAGGAAGAGAGCGACACTCCGACGCCCTTTTTAATGATTGGTGTATGTTTCATCGGCTATTTGCAAAAAACAGGACCTGAGTCATTTTGGTAACAAATACCTTGTTTATTAAGAGGTTTTCTATGCCTTTTCCTTCCGACGGTCAAACATTAACAAATGACTTAGGTCTACCTTGAACGCCACGAAAACTCACACTAGAGTCAGCCTGTCAATCACAGGCTGGACTGTGCCCTATATCATTTTAATAAATAATCTTGCAGCACAACCAAAGCCAGAGTTAAAAGTGTCAAATTTGTGGTGGGGGGGGAAGCTTTCTCAAATTCAAGAACTCAAATTCTCAAATTTGGGAGAGACAAGTAATAATAATAATAATGATGATAAGTTCTTGGGAAGGATTTGATAGGCAGACAGGAGTGCAAAATCCGGTCTGAACATCTGGTTGACTCTTGACCGATCGTTAATGCAATGGTGGGCTTGATTGATGTCATCCTTTAAAAGGTGGGGCCAGTTCAAATTAAAAGTGAATAACAGGGGAAAACCAAAAATAGAAGTGTTCCTCCATGCTGGGGGGAGTGGGGGCGGCCAGAATCATATAATAAATTGCAAGAATTGTGTCCGTTTTCCGCAATTTGGTGTGTAATACAGCTGCATCAGCTCCTGCTGATATATCACCAGCTATGTTGGCTTTGTCTGTCTGGAATAGAAAAAGAAGAATAGAATAGAATAGAATAGAATAGAATAGAATAGAATAGAATAGAATAGAATAGAATAGAATAGAATAGAATAGAATAGAATAGAATAGAATTACGGGATAGAATAGAATAGAATAGAATAGAATAGAATAGAATAGAATAGAATAGAATAGAATAGAATAGAATAGAATAGAATAGAATAGAATAGAATAGAATAGAGAATTGGAATAGAATAGAATAGAATAGAATAGAATAGAATAGAATAGAATAGAATAGAATAGAGCTGGAAGGTACCTTGGAGGTCATCTAGTCCAACCCCCTGCTCAGACAAATGGGGGTCCAATTTCTTCTTAAAAACTTCGGAGCATTAAAAAAAAAAAAAAAAAAAAAAAAACTTCGGAGCATTCACAACTTCTGGAGGCAAGTTGTTCCGCTGGTTAATTAATTGGAATTGTGGGTCTCCAGGCAGCAGATTGGAAAACACTGAATTATTGCATTTTTTTAAAAATAATAATAATAACCTGCTGCAAGTTTGATCCATTTCCCTGCCATTTTGGGACTCCGACCCCACTGTTCAGGATAAAAAAATCAAGAGCGGGACACTTAAATGACGAGTCCCTCGCGGGTTTTAGCTGGCATCATTATGGGAACGCCTCCATATTGTCCGGGGTGGCTCCGTTTTACGTGAGATGCATCCCGGTCACAAATTGGGGCCTCTGAATTCGGACTCTCGCGGCATGGAGTGTTAGAAGACCCCGAAGCGGCGGCTCTTCCGTGGCTGTAGGAAGGCCCGCTGGCGTCGTAATGAACACGGGCCTTGGTGGTGACCACTGAAGGATGGCCACTGGCCGGGGGCGAGGTGCAGGAATTCGAACTCAGCTCTGGGTCCTGATTTGGAGAGAGCATCTCGACTCCTTCTTGTTCCCGGGGGGACTCATATTTCCGGCGTTGCATGAAGTTGATGTTATGGGGAATGTACCCCAACACGGATCTTAAGCTGCTGTTGCGGCTTTCCTGTCTGGGTCTGGGGGCAGCAGTGTCCACTCTGCAAGGGGTAGGGGGAAAAAAAACACTCTTATTTTCTTCTCCGTGCAATTTTATCCTCTCTTTCTAAGGAAGCCCAGCTGGGAGAGAGAGGCGGCTGAAAGGATGTCCAGCCTTAAAGGACATTTTGTACAGCCGTAGAACCCTGGAGATGGAAGCAAACAGGAACCCCTGAGGCCATCAAGTCTCACCACTGCTTGGTGCGAGAATTTAAATTAAAGCATCCTGTTCAGATGGATACCTAGGTTCTAACCCTGCTGGTCCTCCTCACTGGAAGAAATGTTGGAAGGAAGGAAGGAAGGAAGGAAGGAAGGAAGGAAGGAAGGAAGGAAGGAAGGAAGGAAGGAAGGAAGGAAGGGAGGGAGGGAGGGAGGGAGGGAGGGAAGGAAAGAATAGAAAATAGAATAGAATAGAATAGAATAGAATAGAAATAGAATAGAATAGAATAGAATTATGGGATAGAATAGAATAGAATAGAATAGAATAGAATAGAATAGAATAGAATAGAATAGAATAGAATAGAATGGAATGGAATGGAATGGAATGGAATGGAATGGAATGGAATGGAGTGAGTGGAGTGGAGTGGAGTGGAGTGGAGTGGAGTGGAAGGGAAGGAAGGAAATAGGAAGGAAGGAAGGAGGAAGGAAGGAAGGAAGGAAGGAAGGAAGGAAGGAGGATTTGTGTGTGAAAGAAAAGAGAGAAGGAAGGCAAGAAGGAAGGAGAAGGAAAAATTCTGTGTGAATGAGAAGGAGGGAAAGAAGGAAAGGAGAAGAAAAGGAAGGAATTATGTGAGGAAAGGAAAGGAAGGAAGGAAGGAAGGAAGGAAGGAAGGAAGGAAGGAAGGAAGGAAGGAAGAGAATAGGAGGGAGGGAAAGAATGGGAGGGAGGGAAAGAAGGGAGGGAGGGAGGAAAGAAAGTTCTGGACCCTTGAACAAGAGGTTTCAATCCCCGTAGAGATTAGGCATTTGAAACCCAAGGAGCATTCATTTATTTGACAAAATAAATAAAAGATTCTCAGAGGAGATGCTGCAAAAACACACCAGTGTTCTGGATGGGCTAATGGCGCTTATGATGACAGCATCCTTGAGGTCCTCAAAACTGACCCCATGACAAATTCAGGAAGAGCGGACACGGCCTGCCGGAGGGTAATTCCCAGATGCTGTCCCCTTATCTCCCCCCAAGCCCCTCCCTCCTTGGCCTCCCCCCCTCACCTGATTTGGTTGGATTCCTCCTTGCAGCGTTTTTTCTTGCAACAGCGGACCAGACAGACGATGAGGCAGATGAGCAGCACCAAGAAAAGCAGCGAGCCCAGGACGGCTCCCACGATGATGGTCAGGAGGGGGGAATCTGGAGGAGGAGGAGGAGGAGGAGGAGGAGGAGGAGGAGGAGGAGGAGGAGGAGGAGGAGGAGGAGGACATTTAAGTAAGGCAAGGCTGTGATCATAGATCAGAGTGAAAGAGGCTGGCTACATTTGCTAATTTAACGGTGATCTGGATATCTTTCTAGAGAATATGATGTTGTTTTTCTTCTTTCTTTGAAGACTTCCACTCCTTCCTTCCTTCCCTCCTTTCCTCCCTCCCTCCCTACTTCACCTCTCTCTTTCCTTCCTTCCTTCTTTCTCTCTTTTACTTCCTTCCTTCCTTCCTTCTTTCTCTCTCTTTTACTTCCTTCCTTCCTTCTTTCTCTCTCTCTCTTCCTTCCTTCTTTGCTTCCTTCTTTCCTTCCATCCATCTCTCTCTTTTCCTTCTTTTCCTTCCTTCCTTCTCTCTCTCTTTTCCTTATTTCCTTCCTTCCTTCTTTCTTTCTCTCTCTCTTTTCCTTCCTTCCTTCCATCCATCCATCTCTCTTTTCCTTCTTTTCCTTCCTTCCTTCCCTTCTCTCTCTCTCTCTTTTCCTTCCTTCCTTCCATCTCTCTTTTCCTTCTTTCCTTCCTTCTTTCCATCTCTCTCTTTTCCTTCCTTCCCTTCCTTCCTTCTTTCTCTCTTTTACTTCCTTCCTTCTTTCTCTCTCTCTTCCTTCCTTCTTTCCTTCCTTCCTTCCTTCTCTCTCTCCCTCTTTTCCTTCCTTCCTCCCTTCCTTCCTCCCTTCCTTCTCTCTCTCTCTCTTTTCCTTCCTTCCTTCCTTTCTTTCTTTCTTCCTTCCTTCCTTCCTCCATCGCTCAAGCCTGGGGCTTGAAAAATAGACAGAAAATGCTTTCCACTTACCATGTGAGACCTCCAATGTACACCGAGCTGATCCGACTTTGTTGGAGACAATGCACTGGTAAACCCCAAGATGTTTAGGTGATATTTTGTGGATGACCAGATCTCCAGGACTGGAACCTTCAGAGGAGAGAAAGGTCAAGAAATGTGCAAAACTACATTTGTCTGTCTGTCCATCTCCATCTATTCCTCCACCCATCCTTCCTTCCATCTATCTGTCTATCCATCCATCCTCTGTCTGTCTGTCTAACTGTCTATTTATCTATTCCATCCATATCTGTTTGTCTGTCCGTCCGTCCGTCCGTATCTATCTATCTATCTATCTATCTATCTATCCCATCCATATCTATCTATCTATCTATCTATCTATCTATCTATCTATCTATCTATCTATCTCATAATCTACTTATTCATCCACATATCAGTTTATCTCTTCATCCATTAACAATTTGTCTATCCATGCATCCATCTATCTATCTATCTATCCATCCAGCCATCCACCCACCCACCCACCCACCCATCCATCCTGCCAGCCAGCCATCCACCCACCCACCCACCCACCACCACCCATCCATCCATCCATCCATCATCCATCCATCCATCCATCCATCTCTCCATCCTTCTATCCCAGAAGTTTCCTTTATATTTTGTTTCGTCCTTTTTCAATTTTATTTTATTCAATTCAGGCACCAGCCAGCTCCAAATTGATTCTGGGTGGCGAAAAATAAAACTAAACCAAATATAATTAAAACGACGAAGGAAAAGGAATAAAGAACGGCAAACATTATTTCTTCTTTAATATGAAATTTGCTGTCTAACCTGGCACCCTTTTAGATGTGTTAAACCACCATTTCATTTTCAGGCGGTGGCTGATGGGAATTGTAATCCAGCACATCCCAGAACACTCCATTGGCGCTCTAAGCAGGGAGTTTTAAGCCATGCGAGGAGGGTTTTAAACAAACCAGTTTCATCGTGGTTTCCTTAGGCCTGGGCTTCCTCTCTCCCTCCCTCCCTTTCCAATGAAGCCTTTTGCACCCCGTCAACCCAATTTTTGGGGCGCTCCCTCTATTTATCTTACCTGCCACGGTGCTGGCGGGCAGCCCACTCTCTAGGGGGAAGTCTGCCATTTTGGTCCAGCGGTACACGAGCGGGTGGCTGCCGGCTTCAGAGCCACAACGGAGGATAATTTCATTGCCGAGGAAAACCTTGCCTGAGACGGAGCAATGTGGCATCGAGGGTTTCTCTGGAAGAAGGCCACGAACGGGGTGTCAGTCAGCAAGAACATTGTCAACCTCGCCAGGTAAACCAGACAGGAATCACAACTGGGTGAGCTAATTCTAGTTTGTGGTAAAGCTACATGGACAGAATCTTGCCAGTCTGGAAGTGCAACTCTCCTGCCATCTCCTTTACAGCCTAAGAAACTAGGGAGGGTCCCATCTGAGCCTCTCGCCCTGTCTGTTACACAGCTGAGGGCTTTGCTGTCTCTTATCTGACCGTTCCCGCTTTGCTCCATCTCCCAAGGTCTTCCCAGATATCATTACACATCCCTGCACACATTCTGAACTGTTTTACGTAGATCTAGATTCTCCCCCCCCCCTTTACAGCCTGGGAAACTAGGGTGGGTCCCTTCTCACCCTCTTTCTCCACCCATTATGCAGCTGAGGACTCAGCTATCTCTTATCTGACTATTCTCTTGGCAGTATCTCTTCATCCTGAAGTCTTTCCCACATTCCAGCTCTCTCCTTCACAGCCTGAGAAACTAGGGAGGGTCCCATCTGAGCCTCTCGCCCTGTCGGTTACACAGCTGAGGGCTCTGCTGTCTCTTATCTGACTGTTCCTGGGGTCTTTTTGCTCTATTTCCAAAAGTCTTTCCCACTTACCTGCACAACTCTGAACTCTTTTCGTAGATCTAGACTCTCTCACCCCCTTCCTTTACAGCCTAAGAAACTAGGGAGAGTCCCTTCTGACCCTCTTTCTCCATCCATTATGCAGCTGAGGCTCAGCTGTCTCTTATCTGACTATTCTCTTGGCAGTATCTCTTCATCCTGAAGTCTTTCCCACATTCCAGCTCTCTCCTTCACAGCCTGAGAAACTAGGGAGGGTCCCTTATCCGTACAGAACATCCAGATTCAGCCAGAGTTTCATTCCATGCAGCATTAACCTTGTGAACTCTCAAGCTTCCTCCTTCCCTTATATATTCAAGACGGACAGTATTTAACATTTATTTGCTACGTATATGTAGGGGTGTGGGTCTATACATATGTTGTACATAGTATGTTTTCGGTGTGTGTCATGTATGTGTTTCACTTTGAGAGCGGGCAACTAAATTTCATTTTCGATGTGTGCCATTGTGCCCACAGTAAAAAAAAAATGACAATAAAGGTTATCTTATATCTTCTCTTCTCTTCTCTTCTCTTCTCTTCTCTTCTCTTCTCTTCTCTTCTCTTCTCTTCTCTTCTCTTCTCTTCTCTTCTCTTCTCTTCTCTTCTCATCTCATCTCATCTCATCTCATCTCATCTCATCTTATTATGCAGCCGAGGGCTAGGCTGCCTCTTCTCAGACAGTTCCATTAACAGCATTTTTTCATCCCGTCTCCCAAGGTCTTTCCCAATATCATTCCTTTAGAGCCTGAATAACTAGGGAGGGTCCCATCTGAGCCTCTTGCCCTGCCTGTTACACAGCTGAGGGCTACGCTGTCTCTTATCTGACCGTTCCTGGGATGGGTCCCTTTGCTCCGTCTCCCAAAGTCTTCCCCCGTATCCTCGCACACACTCTGAACTCTTTCCATAGATCTAGAGTCTGCTTCCCTTTTACAGTCCACAAACTAGGGAGGGTCCCTGTCCGTTATCCATCCGAGGGCTCAGCTATCTCTTGTCTGATGTTCCCTTGCTAGTGTCTCTTTGCCCTATCTCCAACTAAGCACAAACACAGATTGCTGCTGGGAATCAAAACACGGCACATAAGAACATAAGAAGAGCCATGCTGAATCAGGCCAAAGCCCATCGAGTCCAGCATTCTGTGTCACACAGTGGCCCACCAATTGTACATGGGGATCTTGAGCGGAAAGCTGGCCAACAAGAGCCCCACATTTTTGCACATTCGGTGTTTCACATTACAGTTGTGTAAAGGGCCCATTGGCCACAGCCACCCACTTGTCCCCTGAGCTGTGCTGCTGTCACTCACTCACCCAGCACCATGACGGTCACTTTCCGAGTGGCTACCGTAGTTTTTTTCACTTTGCACTCGTAGGTGGCCGAGTCAGAAATCTGAACGTTTTGGAGATTGATGGATGCGTCGTACTTGCTTGGATCGGGGACCACGAAGTTAACACGCTGTTGTAAGCCGTTGCAGCAATCGTTGGCCGATCCAAAAGGGTGACCACCTTCGCTCTGCTGAAATCCTGGGTTACTAAAACGGCTGGCATCTTGGTTTCCTGACCCTCCCCTGGGGTGCAAATATGGATATCCCGGCTGGATCACTTGCTGGCCTTGATAGCTCAAGATCTGATGGGCAGGAAGCAGAGAACAACACTGTTGAATCAAAACAAGAAACAAAAAAGAGAGAGGTTTCTGATTGGCTTAAGGAGAAATGAGATCTGTTTGCTGCATTTTCGCAGACTGACCAAATTGAATCCTTCACTTTGATCTGGAAATTGGACCACACGCCTTCCTTTCCTTTTGGGGGGCCAGTCTGCAAATCTCGTGGTGCCGTCCTCCCATCCGAACATGAAGTTTATTTTAATTATTAGTTTTGATTCGTTTGTTTTCTCTCTCTCTCGACCTCGCAAAATCCAATAAAGTAATCTGAAGCACAGCAGCCAGAGTTAGACTGTTAATTAATCTAATTAATTTTCCCAATGAATTAGCATCGGAAAAGGGGACATTAGGACGAAGTCTTGAAAAAGTGTATATGGGTGGTCCTCCATTTACGAAAAAGGGAACTGAGGCCTGAATTTTGGTGGCTTGGCAACGTAGGCATGATTATGGCAGTTTGCAGCATCCTGCGGTCACGTGACCACGTTCTATGCCGGTTTTAGCAAAAACTGGCACACACTTATGCGTTTTGGAAAAAGCACGTCCCTAGTCAACCATTGGTTGACTTAATGACCGCCATAAGAATGGTTTTTAAATCAGGTTGGTCCAGCAGCCTGCAAGTTACCAATAAGATCAATGAATAGATATTAATTATGATATAATTGTTCCCTGGATTCTTGGTTATAAAACTCCTGTTTTATAAAAATAATATCCATGAAACGGCAGCGGTATAACCAACTTTAAGAAGGTTCCATCTTTCAGATGTGAGCTTCAAAGCTTGAACAGGGTTTCTCAAACTTGGCAACTTCACTTTGGGTGGGCATCAACTCCCAGCGTTCCCCAGCTGCTGAGTCAACATTTGAGAATTGCATGCCGGCTAGGGAATTCTGGGAGTTGAAGTCCATCCATCTTAATGTGTGCAGGCTAGGGGATTCTGGGAGTTGAAGCCCACCCCTCTTAAAGCATGCTGGCTGGGGGATTCTGGGAGTTGAAGTCCACTCATCTTAAAGCAAGTTGGCTGGGGGATTCTGGGAGTTGAAGCCCACCCATCTTAAAGCATGCTGGCTGGGGGATTCTGGGAGTTGAAGCCCACCCATCTTAAAGCAAGTTGGCTGGGGGATTCTGGGAGTTGAAGCCCACCCATCTTAAAGCAAGTTGGCTGGGGGATTCTGGGAGTTGAAGCCCACCCATCTTAAAGCATGCTGGCTGGGGAATTCTGGGAGTTGAATTCTAGTTGCTAAAGTTGAGAAACATTGGAATAAGCATTGAATCTGGATGACCTCAGCAAACTCACCACACTGTCCAAATTCGTGGGATCAGCATTCATCTGTGTCCACTCAATATCCAAATCATTGGGCCCATCGTCTTGGGGTTCCAGCTCAAATGGACACCCCAACTTTACCGACTCCCCCTTGGCCAGGTAGAGGATTTCTCGGCCTTTCGCCTTGATCTTCACAGCAGGTGAAAGAGCTGGTCGGCAGAAAAAGGAGAGATGTGTCTTAGCTTGGTTGCCCAGCTGGAGATTGACTGACTGCATAAAATATTGTAGAGAATTTCCCCAAAAATATCCTAGCAGAGAAATGATTGCTTACACTTAGAAAGCTCCTTTCCTCTTCCTTTCTTTCTTTCTCTCTCTCCTACCCACCCACCCACCCACCCTTTCTTTCTTTCTTTCTTTCTTTTCTTTTCTTTTCTTTCTCTCTCTCTCCTTTCCTACTTTCTTTCTTTTTCTCTCCTTTCCTACCCCCTTCTTTCTTTCTTTTTCTCTCTCTCTCCTTTCCTACCCATCTTTCCTTCCTTCTTTCCTTCCTTCCTTCCTTCCTTCCTTCCTTCCTTCCTTCTTTCTTTTCTTTTTCTTTCTTTCTTCACTTTTGGCTTCCCTCTCCCTCTCTTTCCCCCTTTTCTCTCTTTCCTGTCATCGTTATGAGTTTTGACCTCATTTTCTCTCTCTCAACTTTACAAAACCGATCCAAGTCATC
Organism: Bothrops alternatus; assembly: GCA_034064705.1. Classification (NCBI taxonomy): domain Eukaryota; kingdom Metazoa; phylum Chordata; class Lepidosauria; order Squamata; family Viperidae; genus Bothrops; species Bothrops alternatus. The sequence continues at coordinate 165,500 of JARGCV010000734.1, forward strand.
TTTTAAAAAAAAGAAAGAAAAGAAAGAGGACTAGAAACTTGGCTGCCTTTCTCTTTGCAAAGCGTGCCCCCTCCCCCCGGTTCAGAGGCACCCCGTTTTCCCATCTCCAGCTTCTTTCCAAACATCTCCCGAGTCAGGAAAAGCCGCCCGGGGTGGGATGCCTTCTGCTGCTTGCCGAGAACGACGATGCCAGCCTTACCCGGCGTCAGGCAGAGAAGGAAGAACCTCAGGGCTTGAATTCCAGTCATGCTCCCCGCGGGACTTGGCAGGCTGGGGAGAGAGTGTCGTCCTGCCAGACTGGGGAGAAGCCTGGAGGAGCCGGGCTTTTCATGCCGCAGGGCCTGGCCCCCGCCCTGCCCCTTTGGATGCCTTTGGGGTGAATTGAGGAGCCACTAGGCCACTCCCCACGAGTGAACTGGCATGGCCACCGCCCGCTCGCCCTTCCAGTCACGTTCTTACTCAGCTGTCAATGGACAAGCAGGTGTCCTTTCACACCGGACGCAGAGAGGGGATGCTCCTGGAGGGGAAAGGCTTCCTTTCAGCTTTGCTTTTATTGCCAGAAGAAGAGAAGGGACCTTAGAGCAGGGCTTTTCAACCTTTTCACCCATGGTACCACTTTTAGGATACGGCAACATCCGAGGACCACCAGGCGCCTAGCAAGGGGTCCAAAACTTGATAACCAAAAAAAAAAAAAAAAAAGGAAAAAAGGGATAAAGTGCAGGTAGTCCTCGACTTACAACAGTTTGCTTAGTGACTGTTTGAAGTGACAATGGCACTGAAAAAAGTGCCCCCCCAAGCCACAGCCGAGCAAGACAGCTGCCTGCCTGCCCGCCCGGCCGCGCTCTTCCTCCTGTCCGAGGTTTTCATTGTTGTGAGCATTTCTCTTGGGGATTGGCAGCGGGGGTGGGGTGAGGGGGTGTTTAGTTTTTATCCCCCCCCCCAGTCTGCTGGGTGGTTGCAGCAGGTTTTGGTCCCTTCACATGACCCTGGGACACTGTGACCGTCATAAATATGAATTGGCTGCCAAGCATCTGAATGTAAATCACAAGACCCTGGAGAGGCTGCAGCGTTCCAGCTGATATGGGCTCAGCAGAAGCGCCAGGATCAGCGCTGCTTTCCAGCTGATTGGTGCTTCTTCTGGGCTCAGCAGAAGCGCCAGGATCAGTGCTGAGCTCCAGCTGGAGCCTGGTGCAGATTCTGGCGCTTCCGCTGAGCCCTGACAGCCCTGAAGAAGCGCCGATCAGCTGGAAAGCGGCACTGATCCTGGCGCTTCCGCTGAGCCCTGACAGCCCTGCAGCTCCAGCCGTCTCTCGCTCAGGCTTCTGCAGTGCTGCCCCTGGTTCAGCTCATTCCCCTCCCCCGCTACCACTTTTCTAGGATGGTTGCGTACCCCCTGCCAGTTGCCAATGTATCACAGGTGGTACCTGTACCACTGGTTGAAAAGCCCTGCCTTAGAGATCATCCAGGCCATCCCCAGTCAATGTGCAGGAGGCTGTACTTCTTCTGTGCTTCCTGAACTTAGAAGACTACAGTTCCCCTAATGCCCAGCCAGCCTCATTCCTCCTACCTCCCCCAAGCTACCTTGTGGGGGGGGGAGGTGGTAGAGGTGGGTAGCTGGACGTGAGCAATGAGAGGCATTACCTGCCAATAGGGACAGGGGGAGCGGAGAGAGTGGGGGGGTGCTGGTCAAGGGGGCAGCCGTGGGCCCGGGAGACCTACCGGTAGATTGTAGTCTCCCCTCAGCTATGAAAGCTCAGTGGGGGTTTTCAAACCCATCCCCGTCTCTGCCTAGCCTACCTCGCTGGGATGGTGTGTAGTGATAGAAAAGGAAGGAAAAGGAGGAGGAAGAAGAGGAAGGGAGGGGGAAGGGAGAAGGAGAGGAGGACTGAGAAGGGGAAGAGGAAGGAAGGAAGGAAAGAAGGAGGGAAGGAAAAGATAGAGAAGGAAGGAAGTCAAGAGAAGGAGATGGAAGGGAGGGAGGAAGGACACAAAGTTGGATGGATGGATGGAAGGAAGGAAGGAAAAAAGGAAAGAACAAAGAGAAGGAAGTCAAGAGAAAAGGAAGGAAGGAAGGAAGGAAGGAAGGAAAGAAGGAAGGAAGGAAAGAAGGAAGGAAGGAAGGAAGGAAGGAAAAGATAGAGAAGGAAGTCAAGAGAAGTCAAGAGAAAGAAGGAAGTGAGAGTGGAAGGAGAGAAGGTTGATGGAAGGAAGGAAGGAAAAAAGGAAAGAACAAAAAGAGAGAAGGAAGTAAAGAAAAAAGGAAGGAAGGAAAAGATAGTGAAGGAAGGAACTCAAGAGAAGTCAGGAGAAAGAAGGAAGGGAGGATGGAAGGAAAGAAAGAAAGAATGAAAAAAGGAAAGAAAAAGAGAAGGAAGTCATGGGAGAAAGAAGGAAGGGAGGGAGGGAGGGAGGGAGGGAGGAAGCAGAAGGAGAAGAAAGGGAAGAGAGAGATGAAGAATGACAAAAAAAGATAAATAAAAAGTGAAAGCAGCAGCAGAAGAGGAGGAGAGTGTGGGAAAGAGGCATGGGGAAGAAGAAGAGGAAGAAGAGGAGGAAGAAGAGGAAAGATGGGAGCTGGCACCTGCTGAGGGCTGACAGATGCCCGTGACCTTCCCATCCTCTCCGAGTATCATTTCAGGCTCACCAAGGAGAGGCAATGACTATCCCGCTGTCTACAACGGGCAGGATATGATCCCGGCCATCCGCTCTAGAACCCACAATTAATTCCCGGCTTGTAACAACCCAGCTTGGGTGCTGCCCCAGGAGATGGCTGAGCAGGAGGGGTGGAGACGGCTGAGGAATCAGCCGAAAAGGGAAACGGTTTCTCCCCGGCAATCCATTTGCTTCCTCCTCAAAGCTTGGCACAAAACCTTTGCAAACTTTGGCACAAAAAAAGGGCAGGATTTTTTTTTTAAAAAGAATGCAAAGACGGCTGCTTCCCCCCCCCCAAATGACTTTAGCTGCAGCTCTGCTCAGTGACCGTGCTCTGACCCGCATTTATGACCATTTGCAAGCCTCCTGCGGTCCCACCCCAACTGCAATTTGGGGTGTTTTTTTCCCCCGTTTCCAACATTTACGTCTGGTTTCCAGCAAAACAAACAAAAAACAAAAAACACCCATTAAAGAAATCGGGGTACGTTCCAGATTGAGGGGTTTGCTTAATGTCCGCTGCAGGAAAAGGTTGTAAATTGGGGTGTTGCGATGCGGTGACCCACTTAACAACTGCCAGGACAGTAATTCCAGCCTCAAATGCACTCGTTAAGTTGAGGACTCCCTGTAGATAAACAGGAAACAACTCAAGGGCACTACTCAGAAATCAACACAACGGCCCTTTCAATTTGGGTTAGTTGTTATATTCGTTTTGGTGTTAGTTTTGGCTCACCGTGACCTGTTATTATGTTCATTTTATTGTTTTTATTAAAATACATTAAAATTTTCAGGCTGTTTAACTGGCTGCAGTGGAATGGCTGTATTCCATATTCCTCAAGGTGAGGTGATGATATCTGTTGATTTAGCTAAGTGTTTCTCAAGCACAGTTGCATTAAGAGGGGTGGGCTTCAACTCCCAGAATCCCCCAGCCGACATCCTTTAAGACAGGTGGGCTTCAACTCCCAGAATCCCTCAGCCAGCATGTTTTAAGATGGGTGGGCTTCAACTCCCAGAACTCCCCAGCCAGCCTGCCTTAAAATAGGTGGGCTTCAACTCCCAGAATCCCCCAGCCAGCATATTTTAAGATGGGTGGACTTCAACTCCCAGAATCCCCCAGCCAGCATGTTTTAAGATGGGTGGATTCAATTCCCGGAACTCCCCAGCTAGCCTGCCTTAAGATAGGTGGACTTCAACTCCCAGAATCCCCCAGCCAGCACGCTTTAAGAGAGGTGGACTTCAACTCCCAGAATCCCCCAGCCAGCATGTTTATTTTATTCAATGCCCGCCTGTCTTTCACATGTGTGAATGCATGCATAGTACACTTGCGTAAAATAGACAGATGAAGAGATTTATACTAAGAAGCAGGAGATGTGTGAAAGGGAGGTTAATCCCTCCGTCCCCCTCTTCCAAGATCCAGCATTGCTGTCCTCAAACATGCCTTTTTTTTGCAGCTAAGGTAGACTGCGCCCGGCCAAGGGAGTTCCACAAACCCTTCTCAACCATTTCCTCGGACTGCAAACATTTTTTTTACTGGATCTCGCTCAGGCATTCGTTTATTGTTCACCTTCCTGGCTGGCCGTATGCAACGGACTCACATGTGGCAAAGTGCGTTACACAGCAGGCGTGCGGCCAAAAGGAAGTGACTTGCCAACTGTTGACAAAAAAGTGGGCGGTGGGGCTAGATTTTCCTGTCCCAGCCTGATCATGCTCCTAGCCCGAGTGAGGACTCGAATCCGGTTTCAAGTCAGCCGTTGAGAGTTGTGAAAACTTGGCAGAAAGGTTAGCTTTGCGTAAAAGCATCCAAGCGATATTCAGACAATCCTAATGAAAATTTTCCTCCCGTTAAAATGCCAAATTATGGGGATCCAGGGTACTCCGATCACCATCGCTCTGAACCTATCCAGGCAGAACAATTAACCAGTGGAACAACCTGCCTCCAGAAAGTTTATTTGTTTATTTATTTTATTTATTTATTTGTTTAATTTATATGCTGCCCTTCTCCCAAGACTCAGGGCGGCTCACAACAACACCACAATTAAAAACACAATTAAATTAAAAATTAAAAATTAATTCCATTCACACAACATACAAACACATTCAGCCCACAGTCACCGATGGTAAGAAGAGATTGTACAGCCATCTGTCTGAAATGGTCTAGGGTTTCCTGCCTGAGCAGGGGGTTGGACTAGATGACCTCCAAGGTCCCTTCCAACTTATTATTATTATTATTATTATTATTATTATTAGTAGTAGTAGTAGTAGTAGTAGTAGTAGTAGTAGTAGTAGTAGTAGTAGTAGTAGTAGAAGTGTTCGAAAGTCGAGGACCACCTGCATTTATTTTTCAAATCAGATTTTAATAACATTTTCCCCTCTTTGTTTACTGTTATTTGGGCTGGCTTCCTTTATTTTATTTTATTTTATTTTAATTTTCCTGGGGTTTTATTTCTGTTAGATTTGCCCCGTCCTACCAGGGCAGGAATCTTTCGGGTCACAAGGCTAAATCTAAACCTTTCCAGGGCAGAAAGAAAAAAGGGTGCTTCCTTGAAATCGCTCAATTCCCTTTTCCTGGGAATTACCAGAGCAGGAAAAAAAAAACCAAATAAACATTTATCAGAATTTGCAGTTTTCTTGTAGATCAGCCTCCAGGTTTTTGTGTTTTTTTTTTTTGCCTTTTTTTTTCCCAGTTCTGCTTTCTGCAACAGGCACCAAAGATTATCCGTGGGAGTCCCCAATTATTCCTTGAGTGATAAACGGGGATTTCCTATGGGGGAAAAACAACAACAGGCTTCATCATGTGATATCTACTTTCTCTTTTGCTGATGCCTTTCCCGCTTCTGCTGTCTTCCAGAACGGAGCTGGGATGGGTTGGGTCCTCCTGATATGGATGATGGCTTCAGGTAAGAGAAATGGCTTAAATTCACACGGGTAGACTCCAGTTAACTGCACCTTGGTTGAATATAGAATAACAGAGTTGAGAGGGACCTTAGAGATCATCTAGTCCAGAGGCCCCCGACCTTTTGGGCACCAGGGACCGGTTCCGTGGGGAGAGGTTTTTCCGTGGACTGGAGGGTGCGTGGTTTTGTGTGCTGCCTGCATCCTGCAGATGGGACTTTGCTTGTTTGTGTGGCCTGGTTGCTGGCGTGCCGCAGCCCAGTACTGATCCACAGCCTGGGGGTTGTGGACCCTGTTCTAGTCCGACCCCCTGCTCGAGCAGGCGACCCTATACCTCTACCATTCCAGACAAGTGCCTGTCCGCTCCAGGGATGAAGCACCCACAATTTCTGTTCCACTGGTTAACGTTCTCACTGTCAGGAAGTTTCTCCTTAATGCTAACAGATTAACACAGCTGAAAGGGACCTTGGAGGTCTTCTAGTCTACCCCCTGCTCTAGCAGGAGACCCTATCCCATGCCAGACAAATGGCTCTCTAATCTCTTCTTAGAAACCTCCAGTGTTGGAGCACCCACAATTTCTGGAGGCAAGCTGTTCCACTGGCTAATCATTCTCACTGCCAGGAAAATTTCTCCTTTGTTCTAGGTTGCTTCTCTCTTTAATGACCTTCTGCCTGTTATGTTTTGTCCTGCCCTCAAGTGCTTGCTCTAAGAGGGCTCCTGCTTTGAGCAGGGGGTGGGAGTAGAAGACCCCTGGAGTCCCTTCCAGAGCCATGATTCCACCTTTCTTTGCCAGATTTGTTTCAGCCCAGAGCTGGAGACATGAATCAAGACGAGGTCTCCTTATTGTAGAAGAAGAGAAGAAGAATTCCACACATCTTTGATGTAAAGATATATATTTTTTTCTCTTGTAGCTCTTCTCTTGTCGAGGGCCTACACACCAGCGCAGGTGGTCGGAGTAGCGGGGGGCTCTGTTGTCTTCAAAGCGAGCCCCCCTCCCAATTTTCACGTCCGGGAGATCATCTGGCGTTCCTTGACACCTTCCGAAGAGATGGTGGCCACCTCATTCAAGGGAACCCCAGAGATCCAGTATCGGTCCCGTTTCTACGGGAGGACTCAACTCCACGACAACTTTACCTTACAGATCAACCCGGTGGACTTAGAAGATGCTGGGATCTTCTCTGTCCTCCTGGTGGACACCACCGGACAGATGAAACAACAGATTTTCGAGCTGAAGGTTTTTGGTACGTTGTGCTATCCAAAAAAGGGGGCATGTCAGATTAGAAGACCGATTGATTCATCTGTTTTTAACTCTTTGGTTTGAAACAAAGATCTGTTCCTTTGGTTCTCTTCTAGAATCTCCGACCTGGATTAATCCCATGGTGGGGAGTATTATCCTAACGATTTACTCCATTCTCAATTCCCAATAAAAACTATAGTTCTCAGGACCGATTAGCGCAGTGTTCCTCAGCCTTAGACATTTGAAGATCGGTGGACCTTATTTCCTTCCAGAAGTCCACCCATCTTCAACCTGGACAAGGTTGAGGTTAGATTAGAAGCTTGGTGTCCTTCAAAGATCACCGCCTTGTTAACTAGTGTAAAAGTTGCATTCATATCATATGCAAAAGTTGCTTGATATATAATCTTGGTTAGCTTTTGGGGGAGGATGGGTCTTAATGGGAGATGACAGCCTTTGCTGGCTTAGTTGTACTAAGTTTGTACTCTGTACTCTGAGTTTGGTGAGTAAAACCAACTTGCAAAAAGAGGACACAGGGTGCCTTGCCTCAAATTGGGTTTTTAAAAAAAATGATTAAAATATTTGGGAGAGGGCGGCCTTTCCCCCTGGCATCAAAAAAGCATCAACCCAGTGAATTATGTAATTATTATGTAAACTATGTGTTCTTTTGTCTGGGTTGCAAGTCAGCAATTTCTGCCCCTTGCCCTTCGCTTCGCTTCATTTATTTATTTTACTTCACTTCATGTTATTTTATTTTACTTCATTTCACCTTGCTTTTTTCTTTGCATTGCTGTGCTGTGTTGTATTTGATTTTGACTTTGCTTTTTTATTTCATTTTATTTCATTGCCTTACTTTATTTGAGATGACTTTTTACTGTATTTTGCTTTACTTGTTTTATTTTAAATTACCTAGCTGACATTGAATTATCTTTTTATATTATTTTAGAGGGCTTTTCGCTTATTTTACATCGTGGCTTGCTTTATTTTGCTTTGCTTATTTTAAATTCACTAACATTCAATTATTTTTTAATATTATTTTAGATGGCTTCTTGCTTATTTCATATCACCTCTTACTTTATTTTAAATTACTTTAACATTAAATTACCTTTCTGTATTATTTTAGATGGCTTCTACTCCATTTTACGTTGTTTCGCTTTCTTTTATTTCACATTTTACTTATTTTATCTCATTTGTTTTGTTGCGTTTTTCAGGACATTATTTTGGATGGTTTTTTGTTTATGTTGCATCGTGTCTTACTTTATTTTGCTTTACGTATTTTAAATTCACCAACACTGAATTATCTTTTTATATTATTTTAGATGGCTTCTTGCTTATTTCATATCACATTTTACTTTATTTTAAATTACTTTAACATTACTTTATCTTTTTATATTATTTTAGATGGCTTCTACTGCATTTTACATTGTTTCGCTTTCTTCTATTTCACATTTTACTTATTTTATTTCATTTTGTTTTGTTCTGTTTTCCAGCAACAACCTAACCCAGAAATGGAAGCCAGAGAAGGAACTAAAATATTACCCCTTCCCATACATACAATAATACTTTTTCAACCAACATGCTGTCTGAGTTTACATTCGCTAAATTCCTAATCCTTTATTCTTTCCTCTAGCCATCGATAAAATAAGTTCCAAATCTGATAATATTCTGTTTCTTCTTTTTCTCATGGTTTCATCGTCTCATTGTCAATCTGTCCATCTCTGCGCACTCTAGTATTTTTTTGACTATTTCTTCATCTGATGGCATTCCTTCATTTTTCCAATATTGTATGTATGGAAAAAAATTAATAAAAACTTTTACCCCCCCCCCCAAATATTACCCCTTCCCCACATTGCTCCCTCCCCTGATTTTTCTCCTCTCTTCTTCCAGATACGATTTCTACCCCAGTTATCCGGGTGTTTCCTGAAGCAAAGGACGCAAATGCCTCCACGGAAACCTGCGTACTTTTTCTGAGTTGTCATGCAGCCAGCAGGACTAACGTCACGTACGAGTGGGCAGGGCTGGGCGGGAAGACCAGCCCCGGGCCGAAACATTGGCGCACGGAGGAGGGCCAGGTGCTACGGATCCAACTGGATCCCAAGGAAGCTCTCCAGGTGAGCTACACCTGCACGGCCTCCAATCCTGTACTCCACAAATCAGCAGTGGTTGAGCTCCAGGACTCCTGTCTGCGACGTTCAGGTACGTGGCCAATTTGGGGGTTAGCCTGTTTCCCAGTCCCCAACCAGCCCCTTCACAAGGGACTATATGGATAGTCCAGGGGTAGGCAACCTTGGCTCTTTTATGACTGGTGGACTTCAACTCCCAGAATTCCTGAGCCAGCATGAGGGAACTATGGCCCCCTCATGACTCGTGGACTTCAACTCCCAGAATTCCTGAGCCAGCATGAGGGAACTATGGCCCCCTCATGACTCGTGGACTTCAACTCCCAGAATTCCTGAGCCAGCATGAGGGAACTATGGCCCCCTCATGACTCGTGGACTTCAACTCCCAGAATTCCTGAGCCAGCATGAGGGAACTATGGCCCCCTCATGACTCGTGGACTTCAACTCCCAGAATTCCTGAGCCAGCATGAGGGAACTATGGCCCCCTCATGACTCGTGGACTTCAACTCCCAGAATTCCTGAGCCAGCCTGGCTCAGCTTGGAAACCTCTCCCTTTCCCCTCAGTGTGGCTAGCTCAGGAATTCTGGGAGTTGAAGTCCACGAGTCATAAAAGAGCCAAGGTGGCCTACCCCTGGACTATATGGATAGTTCTTGACGTAGGGTCACAATTGAGCCCAAACTTTCTTTTGCTGAGGGAGACAGTGAGTTTTGCCCCATTTTGCCACAGTTCTTAAGTGAATCCCTGCAGCTGGTTAATTAGTAACCCGGTTGTTAAGTGAATCTGGCTTCCCCACTGAGGGGGTCAAGTTATTCCCCAAAGCCCCTGAAGGCAGGATAAGAAGCAACAGATGGAAACTAATCAAGGAGAGAAGTAACTTGGTCGTTTCTCCGACTCTCCCGGCCTTCCGGAAAAATCTAAAAACTCATCTTTGCCGGCAGGCCTGGGGATGATTGTGGTTGATTGTTGAATTGAATGTGTGTTTTATTGTATTTTTTAGATATCATTGGTTGGGGTTTTTTTGTTTTTGTTTTATTGTAATTTATTGTTATATATATATGTTGTTAGCCGCTCCGAGTCCCCGGAGAGGAGCAGCATACAAACCCAAATAAATAAATAAGGAACAGATTGCCTCCAGAAGCTGTGGTGCTCCATCACTGGAGGACTTCAAGAAGAGCCACTTGTTTGAAATGGTAGAGTAGGGTGTCCTGCTCAAGCAAGGGGCTGGACTAGAAGAGCAACCTTTTGAGCACCAGGGACCAGTTCCGTGGAGAGAGGCTTTTCCACGGACCGGAGGGAGTGTGGTTTTGTGTGCTGGCATGCCACAGACCAGGGGTTGGAGAACCCTGGGCTAGAAAACCTCCAAGGTCACTTCCAACTCTGTTATTCCATGTTCTCCAGAAGGTGAGAAGACGACCACATACAGTTTCAGGGAATTCCTCTTGATCGTCATCCCAGTGGTCTCGTTCTCCTTCTTGCTGGCTGTCCTTTTGTGCGTGTGCTACAAACAGCATTCGGGTAAGTAGCTGTTCCGTTGATTAAATGTTCTCACTGTCAGGAAGTTTCTCCTTAGTTCTAGGTTGCTTCTCTCCTTGATTAGCTTCCATCCGTTGCTTCTTGTCCTGCCTTCAGGTGCTTAGGAGAACAGTTTGCCTCCCCTCTTCTCTGTGGCAGCCCCTCAAATATTGGAACACTGCTATCATGTCACCCTGAGTCCTTCTTTTCATTAAACTAGACATCCCCAATTCCAGCAACAGTTCCTCATGTTTTAGCCCTAATCCTTTGTTGCTCTTCTCTGTACTCTTTCTAAAGTCTCAGCATCTTTTTTACATAGTGGTGACCAAAATTGAATGCAGTATTCCAAGTGTGGCCTTACCAAGGCCTTGTAAAGTGGTACTAACACTTCACGTGATCTTGATTCTATCCCTCTGTTAATGCAGCCCAGCACTGTGTTGGCTTTTTTGGCAGCTGCAGCACACGGCTGGCTCCTATTTAAGTGATTGTCCACTAGGACTCTGAGATCCCTCTCACAGTTACTACTATTGAGCAAGGTACCCCCTATACTATACCTGTACATTTGGTTTTTCTTGCCTAAATGTTTAATTATTAGTTTTGATTCGTTTTTCCTCTCTCGACCTTGCGCAGCAGCTGGAATTAGGCTGTTAATTAATCTAATTAATTAGTCCTTTTCATTAAACTAGACATCCCCAATTTTAGCAACCGTTCTTTGTAGATTTTGGCCTCCAGCCCCCTGATCATCTTTGTTGCTCTTCCCTACACTCTTTCTAGAGCAGGGGTTCTCAACCTTGGCAACTTTAGGACTTGTGGACTTCAACTCCCAGAATTCCTCAGCCAGCAAAGCTGGCTGAGGAATTCTGGGAGTTGAAGTCCACAAGTCTTAAAGTTGCCAGGGTTGAGAACCCCTGTTCTAGAGTCTCAACCTTTTTTTGTATTGTGGTGACCGAAACTGGACATGTTATTCCACGTGTGGCCTCACTAGTGCAATATAAAGCAGTTAAAAAACAATTTCATGTGATCTTGATTTCTATCCCTCTGTTGATGCAGCCCAGGATTGTGTTGGCTGTTTTGACTACGAGGATGCTGCAACGGTCCTAAGTGTGAAAAATGGTCATGTCACCTTTTTCAGTGCCGTTGTAACTTCAAATGCTCATTAAATGACCTGTTGTTGAGGACTACCTCTAGATTTCTTCCTTGGGTGGGCATCTGCAGAGGACTACAAATGCCATTAAGCCTGGTATCCAGAACATGGAAGGGTTGGCCTGCCTTTAGCCATTGCTTTCCCTCTTTCCTAATGTCATTTCATCTAATTTGATTGGTTGGTTGGTTGATTGGCTCCCAATTTCTTTATCGATCATGTTTATATAGCCACCAATTCCTTGCAGGGGAAATAATACAAAACGCCCTAATACCAGATGTTAATATGTCTCTGTAGGGAAGAAAATGTTCTACACGGTTCCTGGAAGCGAGTCGATCCAGCTTTAATGGATGGGAAACGCGGATCTTGCTCTGGTTGCTTAGGCTGAGAAGGTGGAAGATGTTGAGAAGGGAGAAGATGTTGTGTTGGTGGAAAACAACTTCCTTTCTATCCTCTTGTGACACTTTTAAGGACGTTGGAGGTGGTTTGCTTGGAATTCGGCTGGAAGGACTTTTTGAAAGATGACCGCCACTGTCCAGTTGTGAGTCTCAATGCCCAGAGCTCTTCAACCAGCATTGCCAGTGTTGAGCATTCTAGGAGCTGAAGATTGTCTTCCGGGTCTGGGTACTACAATTCCCAGAATTCCTGAGGCAGCACAACAACCACTGAGAATTCTGGGAGCTGAAGATTGTCTTCCGGGTCTGGGTACTACAACTCCCAAGTTCCCTAGGCAACACAGCAACCACTGAGAATTCTGGGAGCTGAAGATTGTTTTCCAGGTCTCGATACTACAATTCCCAGAGTTCCTGAGGCAGCACAGCAACCACTGAGAATTCTGGGAGCTGAAGATTGTTTTCCAGGTCTCGATACTACAATTCCCAGAGGTCCTGAGGCAGCACAGCAACCACTGAGAATTCTGGGAGCTGAAGATTGTCTTCCGGGTCTGGGTACTATAATTCCCAGAGTTCCTGAGGCAGCACAGCAACCACTGAGAATTCTGGGAGCTGAAGATTGTCCTCTGGGTCTGGGTACTATAATTCCCAGAATTCCTGAGGCAGCACAGCAACCACTGAGAATTCTGGGAGCTGAAGATTGTCTTCCGGGTCTCGATACTACAATTCCCAGAATTCCTGAGGCAGCACAGCAACCACTGAGAATTCTGGGAGCTGAAGATTGTCCTCTGGGTCTGGGTACTATAATTCCCAGAGTTGCCCAGTCAAGACAGCCGCTGCTGAGAATTTGGGGAGCTGGAGATGGCCCTTCAACTCTGTGAACAGGCCACACGACCTCTTAATTTCTGAGCCAAAAACTCAACAGTTTCGCTTCTCGTCTGTGTGTTTGTGTGTGATTTTATAGCCCAAAAGCGCCCTCTGATGGCAACGGGAAGACATATTCCTCCAATGTCATTCAAATTTAAGTGTGCATAGTTAGCACAGTTCCACACTGTTCCTTATCCCTGGGCACAAGTGAAAACAACACACACACATGCACACACCTTAAGACACTCCAGAAAAAAAAGCGGTCACTCTTTGCAACCCCAAATTGCTAAGTAGGTGTGGGAACAAGCCAGAGAAAAGAAATATTTTGGGGAATCTTAAAAAAGCAGAATATATTTCCTCAAAGGAATAATGGAGATCTTTAAAAAGGCAGAAACGTCTACACACAGACACACACACCCAGCCAGACAATTCAGCAGAAATCAGCTTTTAGAAATGCAGATGTAATAATCCATTCAGGAAAGTTGGGAAGCCCTCCAGCTAGAAAGATTTAGAGACCAGGGGTTCTCAACCTTGTCAACTTTAAGACTTGTGGACTTCAACTCCCAGAATTCCTCAGCCAGCTTTGCTGAATTCCAGGAGTTGAAGTCCACAAGTCTTAAAGTTGACAAGGTTGAGAACCCCTGATGTAGACGAAGGATATTCAATATAGACACCTTTAAAGATTTGTGGACTTCGACCCCCAGAATTCCACAGTCTGCAAGCTTTAAGATGGGTGGACTTCAACTCCCAGAATTCCCCAATGTACTTTAAGATGTTGGGTGGACTTCAACATCCCAGAATTCCCCAGCCAGCATTAAGATGGGTGGACTTCAACTCCCAGAATTCTCCAATGTACTTTAACATTGTTTTTTATACTTGTATTCTTGTGAGCCGCCCTGAGTCTTGGGAGAAGGGCGGCATATAAGTTTAATAAATAATAATAATAATAATAACAACATGATGGGTGGACTTCAATGTCCCAGAATTCCCCAGCCAACATGCAATTCTCAAATATCACTTGGCAGCAGCTGGCTGCATCCATCTTATGCCAAACGATTTAAGCCTGCCGGCTTTGTAGTTAACATTCAAAATGCAAAAACTGTTTAATTAGAAGCTGGTTAAATATGCCAAGATTTAGGTTTATGCTTTCCACATCAGAGTGTTTTGAAGTCGAAAAGAAAAACATAAAACCAGCCACCTTGAATTGCCTGTCTGCTTACGACTTCAGCCTTTGCTGTAACTTTCCCAGGTTGCCCTAAGATGGAGCCAATTCACCCCATCCGTCTCGGTTTACGACGGGGGGGAGGAAGGAGGACACAGAATGGGGCTCCCCTCTTCGGACAGACGAACAGAGGTTTTTAAGCAAAGCCTTTTATTGAGATCAACACTCCCCCCCGCCCCCCTGGGCTGTCCCGACGCCAGATCTAGCCCCAAAGAGTAATAATTCTGTTCACTAACCCAAGTTAAAAGGAGAGCACTTCAAAAATAAAAGGAGCAAGAAAGAAAAAAAAGCAGCCAAATTAACAAATGTTTGACTGATTTGCTTTCTGGGGGGGGGAGGAGTTCTAGCTTGTTGTTATTGTGGTTGTTAAAATCTATATCACAGAAGTGATAAGAGGGGAGGATCAGCAGGCTTTTAGAAGGAAATGGGGGGGGGAGAAATGGCTAAATCTACCGAATGAAGGTGCTTCAATTAGGAAGGTTGTTAGAGCAGAAAAACCCGTCATCTTCAGAAGCGGTCGCCCCAGGAGTGGGGAGGTGGGGGGTACACACAGCAGCAAACGTCGGGAGGGTGAAACTCCCAAGCCAGGGGACCCCCCCCCACGAGGTCAGTTTGTCCAGAATTCCTAGAGATTTCAAAGGGGAAAAAAAATAATAAGGCCACGGAAGGTCATGCTATCCTACTCCTTTCTCTGTCGCAGTGTTTCTCAACCTGGCCCATTTGAAGGCATGTGGACTTAAACTCCCAGAATTCCACAGCCAGCGTTGCTGGCTGTGGAATTCTGGGAGTTGAAGTCCACATGCCTTCAAATGGGCCAGGTTGAGAAACACTGCATCGTATCCTACCAATCCCAGAGTCTTCTCTTCATCTCCCGTCTATTCCATTCCATCCCACTCCCTATCCTATCCTCTACTGTATCCTTTCCTTCCCCTTCCCGTTGTCCTTCCTTCTTCCCATTCTCCCTTTCCTTTCCCTTCCTTCCCTTAGTCCTTCCTTCTTCCCATTCTCCCTTCCCCTTCTACTCCCTCCAGTCCTATTCTACCCTATCCTTCCAAACCCTTTCATGGCTAAAACGCAAAGGACAGCAACTTGTAAGAATAGAGGACAGATTTCCACACACACACACACACCCCATGGACACCTTTTTTCTCAAAGATGTTTCCTTCCTGCACCCTCAGTGGAAAATGCTCGCCCACCCCCAGCCTCCCCCCCCAAATAAAAACCTGGGAAGGGCCTCTTTCTGTCCAGAAGCCAAAACTAAAACAGGAGTAAGGCCCAAATGCACAGCCTCTGAGCAAGGCCAATACACAGCAGCATTAGTTAGGAGGGAGGAGGAGGAGGAGGAGGAGGAGAAACAGTCCAGTCCATTAGATTAATTTAAAAAAAATAAGACTGGAAACCTGCTGGGAAAATGCTAATCCCTCCAGGGTTTGTGTGTGGTTCCACCCAGACCCAAAGCCCTCCTTGCTGGCCCAGATATCCCAAAATCACCATTCTTGCTGACGAACCACACGGGTCCAAACCAGTGAAAAAATCTTAATTCCAGGACCCCTAAATGCAGGAAAGATTCAAGTCACAGGTTTACTGCGGTGCAAAAGTGCTCAGCTCCACAGAGAGGGAGAGGGAAAAAAAAGAGAGAGGCGCTTCCGTCGGTGCCGGGACATTCGTTCATTGGTTCCAAAGCTGTGCAACGCCCTCCTGTTCCCCCCTCACCCCACCCCGTCGCCTCCCCCCCCCGCCCCCTGGCTGGCTGGAGGGGCGAGGAGGGGGGGAAGAGAACAGGACTAAAACTTTAGCCAGGACAGAAGCGATCCAGGGACGTCCGCTGGGCTATCCCACCCGCCCACCCCTTACAAAAATAGAAGCTCTCCCTTCCGTTTGCTCCTCCTGCTTTCCTGCCCAAAAGCTTGAACAGGTGTGCGCGGAGCACACACTCAGGTGTGCGCGCATGCACGCCCGCTCATCACGTCCAGCCCCTAGAGGAAGGGGGGGAAACAAAAATCAAGGGACAAAAATATTGTAGTAGAGAAAAAGCTCCACCCATGTCAAATTAAAGAGAAATTCTCCAAGCGAAGAACCGCCGCGGTGCCCCCCGTTCTCTCTCTCTCTCTTTCCCCCAAAGGAGACTGAGACCCTTGCCCACCCTTGGTTTCGGCGGGCTCCGGCTCCGTCCTGTCGACACGAGAGATGCGAAACCAGCAGTGCAATGGGGGCACCTCGGAGTGGCCTCTTATTACAGAAGGCGCCGCTAAATTCCTCCGGAAGGCGCCAAGCCGCCCCCACCGCTGCAGTCCCACGGCGTTCCCGTCCGCCTCCGGTGACGTCGCGCTTCGGTGGAACGCAATTAAGACATCCAGGTTTATCTTTGTCCGGTCCCTCTGATCTCTGCTGCCACAATGAGGAGGAGGAGGAGGAGGAGGGGGTGGGCTTGGTTCTTCGGAAATCCATTTTCCATTTTATTTCGGGGTAGGGGGGAAAGGAAAATAAAATCCATTCGGGCCAGGCTCGCTCAATGAGACGGAGAAGAAGGCAGTTCTAGTTTTTGAAGGCGGCGTCTGCGCAGCTCCGCGGCATTGGGCTCTTCCGGGAGGAGGGGTCCTCGTCGGGGCTGAGGGGCTGCGTCGGACCCTCTGCTTTGTCTGGAGATGTGTCTGAAAACCCCCAAGGAAAGAACGGTTAACCGGACCCGGGTTTTGGGCTCCACTGTGGTGGTAAAGTCGAGGGCTGCCTGTGCTGGGAGCAACGCTGGGGCCTCCGCTCCGGGGCTTCCCCCTTCAAGCCACCCCTCTTCTCACCCCGGCCTGGGCTCAGGTGATGTTACCTTGCGAAGAGGTGCTGTCCGCTGGCTGGGAGGTCGAGGTGGTGGGTTCGCTGGCATTCGACTCAGGGCTAGTCGGGGTCTCAGGGGGGGCCGTCGAAGAGGTTGAAGCACTGGCAGGTGCTGGGGGAGCTCGAGGCATCCTGTGCAAGAGAGACCGCAGCCCAGCAGGGGGCGCATCTGTTTGTAAACTATCCAGAATCACACATTTAAGGAGGGAGGGAGGGAAGGAAAGGAGGGAAGGAAAGGAGGGAAGGAAAGGAAGGAAGGAAAAAAGGAAGGAAGGAAGGAAGGAAGGAAGGAAGGAAGGAAGGAAGGAAGGAAGGAAGGAAGGAAGGAAGGAAAAAAGGAAGAGGGTGGGTAGGAAAGGAGAGAGGGAGAGAGAAAGAAAGAAAGAAAGAAAGAAAGAAAGAAAGAAAGAAAGAAAGAAAGAAAGAAAGAAAGAAAGAAAGAAGGAAGGAAGGAAGGAAGGAAGGAAGGGAGAGAAAGAAAGAGGGTAGCAAAGGAGAGAAAGAGGGTAGCAAAGGAGAGAGAAAGAAAGAAAGAGGGTAGGAAAGGAGAGAAAGAGAAAGAAAGAAAGAAAGAAAGTCAGTGGGTAGGAAAGAAGAGAGAGAGAGAGAGAGAGAGAGAGAGAGAGAGAGAGAGAGAGAGAGAGAGAGGAAGGAAGGAAGGAAGGAAGGAAGGAAGGAAGGAAGGAAGGAAGGAAGGAAGGAAGGCATATGTGTGAAGGAAGAGAAGAAATAGGGGGGAGGGGAGGAAAAGGGAGCAGAGGAGAGGGAAGAGGGAAGGAGAGAGTGGAGGGGAGGGGAGGGGAGGGGAGGGGAGGGGAGGGGAGAGGAGACAGCAGGTGCTCACCCGATCGTTGCCAGCACAGTGAGATACTGATTGATCTGGAGCATGGCCGCGTCGAGAAGAGTGTGGATGTTCTGGAGACACTGCAGCCGGGCTTC